>CM019183.2:63503365-63768144 GCA_009739505.2 Apolygus lucorum | reverse complement strand
AGGCTTCTTCACTCTTCAGATCACTGATCAGCTGAGTGAGCTCCGAAGCCATTTTCATTCCTATTGAATGGAATTGCTCTTCCAGGCGTCTCCGGCAATCGAGGAGATCTTCTTCACTCTTCAGATCACTGATCAGCTGAGTGAGCTCCAGAGCCTTTTTTACTCCTATTGAATGGAAGTGCTCTTCCAGGCGTCTCCAGCATTCGAGGAGATCTTCTTCACTCTTCAGATCACTGATCAGCTGAGTGAGCTCCAAAACCATTTTTACTCCTATTGAATGGAACTGCTCTTCCAGGCGTCTCCAGCATTCGAAGAGATCTCCTTCACTCTTCAGATTACTGATCAGCTGAGTGAGCTCCGAAGCCATTTTTACTCCTATTGAATGGAAGTGCTCTTCAGGCGTCTCCAGCATTCGAGGAGATCTTCTTCACTCTTCAGATCACTGATCAGCTGAGTGAGCTCCAAAACCATTTTTACTCCTATTGAATGGAACTGATCTTCCAGGCGTCTATAGCATTCGAGGAGATCTCCTTCACTCTTCAGATTACTGATCAGCTGAGTGAGCTCGGAAGCCATTTTCAATCCTATTGAACGCAGGAAACTGAAATTTGAGAGGGAAGGTCAAGGGAGAATACAGATGGTGGTAGGTGCTATTGATGGAGAACCAGTGATCTATACAGAAGGGTGATGTATACAGAAAATAATAAACCTTTGAGCAATGATTTGCAGCGTTTTTTTCCTTCAATTTGAAATTCTGTAGAATTTTTAGAACTTTTTGAGACCACGCGGAGCTCTGTAGGACAAACCGTTCGCTCCCTACGAGAATTTAAGGGTTGGACGTACGATAAATCAGAAACACGAGTGTGAATCGCAAAAGAGGCCTAATCTCCGTTCAAATTAAAGCTGACCGAAATACGATCGATGTTTTTCTTCATGTTGGATGGTTGGTGGCTTTGCAGACGAGTGATCTATATAGAAAAATAAAAAATAAACCATTGTGTAATAATTTGCAGCGTTTTTAGTCAAGAAATTTAAAAACGAGCTTAGATCTTAGATTTTTAAATTTTATCATATATTTTTGTTGGTATCATACATATGAAAAGTTTTAAAACTACAAATGTCTCTTCATTGATTGGACAAAAATGGCTTAAAATTTTGCATAAATGGGATTTTTTCGACATTGTTCTTGTGGGCGACGCATACAAATATGCACAAGTTAACTAATTACTGGAAATACTCACACAAAAAAGTCGACACTGACTACAAGCGTATGACTTATCACGTTGACAATAAAAAGGGTGTTGAAGGAGGTAGGTAGCGCACCTAAACGTGGGGCAAGAGATCGGAGGGTTTGAGAAAGAAAGAATGACAGTCTCAGTCCAGACGGAGTGGTATACGATACTCGATATTTTAAAATATCGATACTCATGCCCAACAATACTTGAGATATCGATACTCGAATACAAAACAGTATCGATACTTTTGTAACGATACCCATCCCTATTTCTAACCCGTGGTCGAGAGCTCTTCAGACAGAGGCAAGAGTACAGTCTGCCAAACACTGCACGAGTCAATTCTACAACTACTTTGCAACAAAAAGTTCCTCTTAGAAATTTTTTTTTAGAAGCCTCGTTTTCGAGTTATTCCAATTTTAAGCTTTTTCGTGATTTTGACTGTTGGATCGTATTCCAACGGTCTTTAACTTTTCCTTATGTTGAAATAAGGTACTAGCTTTAAATTCAAATTGTTAAGAGATGAAAGGAGAGTCAGTGTTCCCTGGGACGGATCCTAGCCCAGCAGACTCGGGAAAAGGTAGTTATAGGAGGAGATGGAGATGAGTGCAACTAGTAAATTGTTGTTCCCTGATACTCGTATAAGCCCAGACCTTTACACAGCTTGAGATTCAAATTTTAAGAGGAGGACCTAATACTGACCAAATAAATTTAGCGAATTTTGATAGCTAATATTTTAGGCAAGGTTTTTAGGTTTAGAAATGACAACTCAGGGTTTAGCAGCTATTACCTCACTAGATCTTCCACCTGTCTGGCGTTCGGCTTGAGCCGTCGGCTATTTAAGAGGGGCCCCTTCTCCTTCTCGCCATCCCCAAAACAAAGGGGAAGACGAGGAGGGTAGTTGACCCCTATTCCTGGGGAATTCCCGCCTAGGTGTGCTGCTCTGAGAGGGTTGTTTATTAATAACATTAAGGAATAATTATAAGGTAAAAATGCTGTAAATTATTACACAATGGTTTATTATTTTTCTACATAGATCACTCGTCTACAAAATCACCAACCATCCAGTATGCAAAAAAAAAAAATCAAAATCACCAACCATTGATCGCATTTCGGTCAGCTCTAATTTGAACGGAGATTAGGCCTCTTTTGCGATTCACACTCGTGTTTTGATTTATATATATATATATATATATTTCAATATAAACCCTTAAATTTTCGTAGGGAGCGAACGGTTTGTCCTACAGAGCTCGGCGTGGTCTCAAAAAATTCTAAAAATTCTATAGAATCTTAAATTGAAGGAAAAACGATACCTTTATATCAAAATTTTTTGAGTTAGGGCGTTTTCAAAATTTCAAAATTGATTTTGGAACCCTTAGAAGTGACCTACGTCAACCAAAAGCTTCGGGCACAACTAGACCCCAAATGGAGCCTACATACCAAATTTCATCAAAATCGGTCAATGCTAAGTGGCAAAAGTGACGCGTACGGCGGACGGACGGCCAAATTTTTATTCGATTTTTGGATTCTACGTACCTTGAAACGTAAACCATCAAATTTTGAGGGGGTGTTAAATTTTTTTTTTTTTCTTGGTCGATTCCAAAGGTTTATTATTGAAAATAATAAACCAAAAGGTGGTTCCCACATTGACCTTACGACATTAAATTGGTCATAATTCCTTTAATTTCCTGTGATAATTATAATTTGAGGGTACCGTTGGAGTGAGCATTAAATTTCCTATTGGATTGATGCCTTACCTTTTCTTTGAGTCAAATTTTAAGACATAAAAAAGCCCTCTGAAAAGAAAATGTTTCCAATCGCTAGTTGAACTACGAGAACCAACATGTTTTCAAAATGCAAGAACGGTAAAACTGCGCCAAAATCTCAGCCTTCCAAAGGTATAGTAATTTTTATTTTTAAAGTGGGGCTTCTTACAGAAATTTGTGTTTGAACGCGGAAAACCGTGAATGTTTTAACGGAATCAGCGCTCTGGCCACTTGTTTCTGGAGGCCTCGCTGTCTACTCAAGCACTTCCCATCATCAAACCCTCAGATCGTCTTAGATTTCGTTGAAAAAGTTCACGTTTTACAGAGAACAGTAATATAGAATTTAATCTGTACTTTATGAAACACATTATTAACAACTTGTGGAACAACATTATCCTTCATACCGGGACTATCTTTAGATTTGGAGTCCACCTGTCATTATTACGCTCCCTAAATTATTATTATTATTTTAAATTATTTTGCATTAAATGCAAATAAATAAATAAATCTAAATTTTAGATTTCATGAAAAATTGAAGTTTTCAATTAAATTTTTTGAGAAGGAACAACACAGTAAAATAGCAGTTGACTAACTTGCTCATTCTTCTTCTTCTTTTCGGGTCTATCTTTGGATTTCTTGGAATCCACCTGAAAATAAACACAAAAAATCATTGTTTGTACTCCCTTAAATAATAATTCTTAATTTTAATTCTCCTTCACACTGGGACTATCTTTAGATTTTTGGAGTCCACCTGTCATTATTACTCTCCCTAAATTATTATTATTATTTTAAATTATTTTGCATTTAGATTTCATGAAAAATTGAAGTTTTCAATTAAATTTTTTGGGAAGGAACAACACACTAAAAATAGTAGTTGACTAACTTGCTCATTCTTCTTCTTCTTTTCGGGTCTATCTTCGGATTTTTTGGAGTCCACCTGAAAATAAACACAAAAAATCATTGTCTGTACTCCCTTAAATAATAATTCTTTTGATGGTTTAATTACATTCAGATTTCGTAGGATATTGGTTATTAATTTAATTTCTAACCAAGAGACAACACATAAAAAACTATTGACTAACTTTCTCATTCTTCTCCTTCTTTTTGGGACAATCTTTGGGTTTTTTGGAGTCCACCTGAAAAAAAAACACAAAAAATCATTGTTTGTACTCCCTTAAATAATAATTCTTTTTATTGTTTAATTACATTCAGATTTCGTAGGATATTGGTTATTAATTTAATTTATAACCAAGAGATAACACATTACAAACTATTGACTAACTTGCTCATTCTTCTCCTTCTCTTCGGGTCTATCTTTGGGTTTTTTGGAGTACACCTGAAAATGAACACAAAATATAATTGATGCCCTCCTCAGAATTATCATTATTATTATTCTGTTAATTTGTTGTTTTTAATAATGAACCTTCGGAATCGATCAAGAAAAAAAGTGTACCCCTCTCCTCAAAATCTGTTGGTTTACGTTTCAAGGTACGCTATTCCGTTAGTTACCATGTGCCGATTTTGATAAAATTTAGTACATGGGCTCCATTTGGGGTCTAGTTTTGCCACAAAGATTTTGGTTGATGTCAGTCACTTCAAAGGGGTGAAAAGTAAGGGTTGAAATTTTCAAAACGCCCTAACTCAGAAAATTTTGATATAAAGATATTGTTTTTTCATCAATGAGGAATTTCACCGAATACTGTTTGCATTTTTCCTGAATAGTTAATGGTGTGGGATAGATGAAAATCGGACTGATTTCGGAAACTAAGTCTCCTGTTATTTTTGGAAGACAATCAAAATTTTTGATTTTAAAACTAACCGGGAAAACAGACGTGAAGCGGGAACGCTCGCTGATTGGGCTGTTCGGATCACTGTCTCCTCCCAGTGTTGCCCATTGGGACGACGAAATCGTGTTTTCTAAGAGAAAAATTATCAAGGGCTCAAAAATCTAAGGGTTCAAAAATGAATTTAAAATTTTTTAAAACGCCCTAACTCAAAAAATTTTGATATAAAGGTATTGTTTTTTCTTCAATTTAAGATTCTAAAGAATTTTTAGAATTTTTTGAGACCACGCGGAGCTCTGTAGGACAAACCGTTCGGTCCCTACGAGTATTTGAAGGTTTTCCTTCGATAAAACAGAATCATGAGTGTGAATCGCAAAAGAGGTCTAATCGCCGTTCAAATTTCATCTGACTAAAATGCGATCGCTGTTCATTTATTCGATATGTGTACAGTTTTGCCTTCTGCGTAACTAGTAATCAAATTTCCATATGAAGCATTCTATTTTTCGAATCGAGTGTGAAGCGTTTAGTTCTTTCTAATAAACTTGATTGTGAAGGTGTGAAGCCAGTATGGTGTGGTAGGTAGTACCTAGCTGGTAGGCAAAAAAAAGTTGGTAGGAAAAAAAAATGTTGGTGGGTAAAAAGCGCTGCAATTCATTGCTCAAAGGTTTATTATTTTCTGTATAGATCACCCTTCTGTATAGATTACTGGTTCTCCATCAATAGCACCTACCACCATCTGTATTCTCCCTTGACCTTCCCTCTCAAATTTCAGCTTCCTGCGTTCAATAGGATTGAAAATGTCTTCGGAGCTCACTCAGCTGATCAGTGCTCTTCCAGGCGTCTCCAGCATTCAAGAAGATCTTCTTCACTCTTCAGATCACTGATCAGCTGAGTGAGCTCCGAAGCCATTTTCAATCCTATTGAACGCAGGAAGCTGAAATTTGAGAGGGAAGGTCAAGGGAGAATACAGATGGTGGTAGGTGCTATTGATGGAGAACCAGTAATCTATACAGAAGGGTGATCTATACAGAAAATAATGAACCTTTGAGCAATGATTTGCAGCGTTTTTTTGGCTGTGGTCGTCAACGGGGGTTGCTTCATGGAGGCGGGCATTATCCATGTCCAAGGGGAACATGATAATGAGCCCAGGGGGCTCACAGTAATGTACGTGAATCACGTGTTTTTCGGATCCATTTGAATTTTTTCAACCAAAATTTTCATAAACGTTTTTTCGTTAAAAAAAATTTATTATGATTCAATACTTTACTCAACCATTTATTTACTTATATTTCTATATTATTCCATGAATCTACGACGAAAGGCTCTACAAAAGGGAGACACAGAGACTTTGCTTCTATTCTTGCTCTTGATGTTGGGTGAAGTCATTTCAATGCTGACGATGTCTCTAATCGGAGAGTCTGTTACTGAAGCAGTACGTAATCATTTGAAGAAACCGTTACAATGCAGGCACCTTTCCCTTCTTTTCTTAAATATTATATCAAATCTGACGAAGCACATGAATTATTACTTTTTATTTTATTGCTTTGTGAATGTTATTGTTATTGAAATTGATTACTGTCAACTTATGTTATATTACTGTTATATTATGTTATGTTATATTACTGTCAACATGAAATGAAAACTAGATGTTTCTAGAAAGATTGAAATATCTGTATTCAGAATTATACATTAGAACTCTAGTTGAATAATGTCAGTTAGAGGTGTGTCGGTACAGCTGTACCAGGACTGTGGAACCGAGTATCAGGTTGGAACGGTTCCACGCAGTGACAAAAACTCGACCCTTACCGGTCCAGTTCCACGGACTGATAAGATATCTTAAGATGGCTCTGGACCGGGAAGAGAATCTTTTCTATCGGTCCAGTTCCATCCTCACCAATCAGAATGATCTGATCAATCATCTCATCAATCTGATCATTCTGATTGGTGAGGATGGAACTGGACCGGTAAGGATGTAACCGGACCGATAAGATATCACAGAGAATGGTTCAATGGCTCTGGACCGGTAAGCATGGATCTTGTTCTCAGTTCTGTTCCATGTGGTACCTGGAAGCGCCCTTACTACTTCCATGGACTGAGAATGGTTCATGGAATGGCTCTTGAGCGGGAAGTTATCTTCTGGACAGGTTAGCATGGAAGTTGTCTCCAGTTTTATTAATTTATTATTGTCATGTTAAGTTCTTAAACTACAACGTCATAATTCTTTCCTTGAATTGTTTGGTAACTATTATTTATAATAAATTGCCTCTTTTGTAACACTTGTTCAAATTCCTTCCTTTTAGCGAATTGTCAAGGAAAATGATGCTATTGTATTGCAAGTTGAGATCATAAGCATGGAAGAAGGACGATTGGGATTTGACTGCCTGCTTCATCCATGCCATGTGAGTGGGATTTGATCGCCTGTATCGGTAATGGAACTGTACCGGTAATTTGGAACGGTTACATCTTTGTCACCGTAACCGTTGGAACCGTTCCAGGGAAATACCTGGACCGACACACCCCTAATGTCAGTATTTTGGAAATTCGAATGCCTGGATTCAGATGGACATATGAGACGAGCTATGGCGGCTGGAGTGGAGTGTAGGTAGCGCGATTGAAGCTGTAGTACCTAACTCGTGTCAATTACCATTATATGTAGTATGTTATTAGTAAAGTTTATTGTATTATAGAGTCATCATTATTTGGTTCTGACCACTGCAATTAATTTTTTTTAAGTTGCTGAATTACGAAATTTTTGAGGGAAATTTGTCTTTTTTCATTTTCAGACGATAATGCTACGCTACAAATTATATAATATCCGATGGTACGACATGGATATCCCGAATAGAAGATCTCTGTTGAACTTTCAAACTTTTATCACCGAACCGTTGGTCCTGACAGCCGGAAAAGGGCTTGTTAATCTGACGATGGAGACTTTTTCTTCGGTAAGAAATCACCAAACATCATATCGATACCTTAAAGCGCAAAGGTGCTGTGTCCTTCCATCTTCAACATTTCGCTTCCGAGTCTACCAAGGTAGCGGAAGCTTTATTTTCACTTTTCAATGTTGAAAAAAAAAAAAATGTTCTCCACAATCAAAATTCCCATTCGCGTTTTACGTTTCAGATCTTTCTGAACAATTTTGGTTCCGTGTCTGTCCGCCATGAAATCCTTGCCACAGCAATAACTTCTACAATTCACATCCGATTTCGATGAAATTTTCGGGGATTATGCGAGTTGAAGATGGATGGATTCATTTTCAAAATTGTTAAATAAAATTAAAAAAAAATAAAATAAAAAATAAAGACATAAAATCAGATTCAAGATATTTATTAAATTTAATTTATACAGATAATAGGAGATGTATTTGTTTAATCAAATAAACCTTTAAGATTTTTATTTTCTTTAATTGAAACCAAACTTTTCATCATCAAGTAATGAATCACTCATTAATAACAAATACAATCTATAAAACGCTGCAATTTATTACACAAAGGTTTATTATTTTACTATGTGAAAACATCGATCGCATTTCCGTCAGCTAAAATTTGAACGGAGATTAGGCCTCTTTTGCGATTCACACTCGTGTTTCTGATTTATCGTACGTCCAACACTTAAATTCTCGTAGGGAGCAAACGGTTTGTCCTACGGGGTTCCGCATGGTCTCAAACAATTCTAAAAATTCTACACTATCTTAAATTGATGGAAAAACAATACCTTTGCATCTAATTTTTTTGACTTAGGGCGTTTTCAAATTTTCAAAATTCATTTTTTGATCCTTAAAAGTGACCTACATCAACCAAAATCTTCGGGGCACAACTAGACCCCAAATGGAGCCTACATACCAAATTTCATGAAAATCGGTCAATGCTAAGTGGGAAAAGTGCCGCGTACGGCGGACGGACGGCCAAATTTTGGTTTATAATTTTCAATAATGAACCTTTGGAATCGACCAAGAATTTTTTTTTTAATTTCCCCTCAAAATTTGTTGGCGTACGTTTCAAGGTATGTAGAATCCATATATTGAATAAAGATTTGGCCGTCCGTCCGCCGTACGCGGCACTTTCCTCACTGAGCATTGACCGATTTTGGTGAAAATTTTTTTTTCTTGGTCGATTCCAAAGGTTCATTATTGAAAATAACAAACCAAAAATACAAAGATTGTATTTGTTATTGATTATTTATTGTCTGATGCCCGAAAATTGAGTGAAAAGCATTGTTTTCAATTATATGAAGAAAGTAAAAATATTAAAGGTCTTATAGAAAAAGAAAGGTCTAAGAAAATTAAAGGTCTTATAAACAAATAATGATTTGTCTTGCTTTTCGATTATGAACAGCGCATATTCTTTTTTCAATCTCGTCAACATTCAGCAATCCGAATGAACTTCACATAATCTTCACTGATGAACGACTAATGAAGGAAGACCGGGTAACTATAGATTGAAAATACCACAAAATAATGTCAAGTGAATGAATCTCAAAGAACTGATGAATGTTTCACAATATTTTGCAAGTAAAACACTCGTTATCGTAAATGCGATTGATATTTGTGTACCTGCAGTTTCTACTTTCTTATTATAGAAGAGGAAAAATTTGTATTCGTTTAGCACGAGAATTGGCTCTTCCAACTGTTCACTCGCACTTGCCCGATGGAACGACGAAATCGTGTTATCTAAGAGGAAAGTTATCAAACAAAAACTGGGGAAACCTAGTTTTCCCCATTGTTGTGTTCTGCGTGTTGTCGAGTGAGGGCGATGGTCCTCTCGATGCGCTGAATTGTTCCTAGCCTGAATCCTACTCAACGGAGAGATTGATCCCTTAAAGTCTGTTGCTTTAGCACTCCATCTGCGGCGCCTTGCGGCCGACCGTGTTGACGAGTGCGTCAAGATATATCCGACAAACCTCGGCGTCTGATGAGAGACTCACTGGCGGGATGCGGAGCATTTACCTAGTCAGGCCTACTGTTCTGAAGAGGTCTATAAGGGGAGCTAGAGGTTCGGCGCCTTTAAGGGGCAAACCGTTCCTTTGGAAGAACTGGGGCTTTAGGTAATAAAAGAAAAGTAGGTAAATAAACAAATGATAAGTCGGATAGACGAGGTACGAATGCATGTAGGAGGACCCCTCAGTGTGGCTTATATGCTAAAGTTAGTGACCTTTCACCCCTTAGGAGTGATTGACATCAACCAAAAGCTTCGGGGCACAACTAGACCCAAATGGAGCCCATAATATGGGCTGTATATTATACCAAATTTCCATTTTTTTCTTGCTCGATTCCAATGGTTCATTATTGAACATAATAAACCAAAAAAAAAAAAATCAAATTTAGAGTGGGGTTAAATTTTTTTTTCTTGTTCGATTCCAAAGGTTCATTATTGAAAATAATCCAGCTGATGGCAGACCTGGAGTTAGTTCCCCAGAGTCCAACACCGGAGGCTGCTTTCGGCAGGATGCTGGAAGGTGAAAGGAGCTGGACTGCTGTGGCAGAGAGCACAGAAAGCATCCTGACAAGGAAGATATTCTTAGAACGAGAAATTGAGAGGAGGGAGCATCTGGTCCGCCCTCTCACCCAGAACTGATTAAACGCCCCAGGACTCAGCCCGAAGTAATGTGTTAAACGGTTCCGGGCTGAGTTTCAACGTGGGAGAAAAGGAAGTGTTTTCTTAGTGAGTTTGAATCCCTCATAACCTAAAGACGCGGACCCTTCCAGGTATCTTACGAGATCCAACTCCACCCATAGATCTTAAAAATTTTCTCACCTGCCTGCCGAAAAAAATAAATAAATAAAAATAATATTGAAAATAAACCAAAACTAGTTTACTAACTTCCTTATTCTTCTTCTTCTTCCTCTTTTTTTTGTGATGATGACCTTCGTCGCTGTAGTCATAGTAGTCGAAGTAGTCGAACTGAACATAAATGGAAAAAACCATCGTTAACGGACTGTAATTTAGTTTTTTGGCATTTGGACTCAAATTAGATCACCCAGAGCACAAATTGGTAGCGATGAAGGATTTACAACTTACCCATCGTGCCCCACTTTGGATGACATCTTTTGTGTGTTTTTCGGGTGATGCAGCTAATCCGGAGGCGCAACAAGAAGCCAGAAAAAACCAAAGTATCAGTAGCATGTCGCTTGATGCAACACTAGAAGTTTGACTGGGAACTGAGTTAAATCACCGACTTGTTAGAAGGAAAGTCATAATTCTGACCAATATTATGCAATCCAAAACTGAGCAACGATCATGGAAGTAACTAAACCATGATTAAGATTTTATATGGGAGATTGATAAATTTGGATTCATTTTACTGGTGCAAAACCGACCATTTTATTGCTCAGCTTTCTTTATTGCTCGTTCCATGTATTGTTGAACTGCTATTGTTGATGGAGTGATTACAAAAGTCCAATTTGAAAGTTTCGCCATGTTATTTGTAATTTAGGGTTTAACTGGTAGTAGAACGATAATCAGGTGTCAGTTTGTTGAAATTACTGCTCGACGCTGATGATAGTGATGCTCTGACATGATTTTCCTGCTATCAATTCTTTGCTCATATTATCAGCAGCGTCTGTTCCAGGCAAACATAGCAAACACTGTTTGCCTTACTAAAAATATGCAAAATGAATCATTTAAATTTTGTTAAGATTCTTCTATATTTCCATATTTTGCAGGTAATATTTAGCCGATTTTGGACAATTTTATGAAATTTAGGGACTATTTCATGATTATCAAGGAAGTTAGATTCCTAGAATAAGTACGTATTTTGCCTTGGATACTACCCCGCAACACACCAGAGGTCGGTAATCACGATTGAGGATGATACGCGAACTAGCGCGGGGCTCGGCGACGCAAGGCAAGCAGTTCAAAAAACGTCTGCCAAGTGGGTGTGGCACATAGCTTCCTCGTCACAGTAAACACTGTATACGTCATTGAAAATATTCATTCAATCAATTTTTTAATCATAAATTCAATTATCAGTTCGGAGTTGTAGATTAGGGTAGAATGTGGAATATAGTTTGGTTATTGTTATGCAGAAGCATAATACGAAAAAGGTGAAAATATATTTTATTATTATTAAATTATGAAATGACAAAGGAGTGATTGGTTAAAACGTTTCATTTCTGGAAGGCCGTCAATCCCAGGTTACACTGATACCCATCACATTCCTCAGCATTGATCAAAATTGGATCAAAATTGGATCACATGTGTAACATCCCTGAAAATTTCATTGAAATCGGATGGAAAATGTAGAAGTAATGGCCGCTACAAGGAATTCACGTTTGCGCATGCGCAGTCGCTTCTATCAGTCCGGGGATGATGATTATCATACTGCTACGCGGAATAGGCCTGAGGAGGCGTCGCTACTCTCCTAGACGGGGAACGAGCTCGGCATTCAGTCACTTTCCTGCCTTGCTCCTGGTAAGTGATCTCTTCACACAATGTGTGATAATATTAAAATGTCATTTTAATATTTTGCGGTTTCCCTTGATACCCAAAATCCATTCTCATTTCATTTTGGACCTCATATACGATTAAAGATTTAATCGATATAAACCACCTTTCGTTTTGTTATTGAACCATACCCAATTCATATCTATATTATAATTATTCAATTAATAAAATAAAATTATATTTTGAATCATTGTGTAGAAATACGAGCTGGTTATTCCATCAGAATATTTTCAACTCTATTTCAATACCAACCCGCACAATCCCTGAAAATGTCATTGAAATCGGACAATAACTGATGAGATAAGCGCAGATACCTATTTTGATAAAGCCTGAGATGGGATGCAGCTGAATCAAGAAAAAATGCACATTTAAAATCAATATGATTGGATAAAATTGACAGGAAACGCTTCATAACGCCAAAGTGAAGCGATGTATCCACTAAAATAGCGATATTAAATTCTGCACAATAAATTCCAGTTATGACTATTTTATGAGATTTCCCAAAATTTGATAATTTTTGTGATATTGTAATATTTTGTGATATTGTAATATTGGCTAATTTTTCTAAAACCTAGAAATATAAGCACATTTATATTCAAAATGTTAAAAAAATCGAATGGAAACGCTTCATAACGTCAAAGTGAAGCGATATATCCACTAAAATGGCGATATGCAGTTTTGCACTGTGAATTCCAGTTATGACTGTTTCATGATATTTCCCCAAATTTGGTAACAATGGCTAACTTGAGATATTTTCATATTGGCTAATTTGTCTAAAAACCGGGAATATTTGCACATTTAAATTCAAAATGTTTGGATAAAATCGAGAGGAAACGCTTCATAACGCCAAAGTGAAGCAATATATCCACTAAAATAGCGATATGCAATAATGCACAGTAAATTCCAGTTATGAATGATTCACGAGATTTTTCCACATTTTAAAGCTCTCTGAATGAAAAAGGAAACTCTAACATGAATTTCATGTCTAGAATATAGGGAAGATGTAAGTAGAATTCGGAACCTCCTCTATTCGGGGTTAGTTTGAGGAGCGATACTGTTTTACTGAGAAAGATCCATCAGTCGTAAAAAATAAAGAAGATTTAATTTGTTCAGAGACTATTAGATTGGCTGGAAATGTTTTATTAACAATCATCCGAGGAGATTTGAACTAATTCTAGATGTGAGTGTCACTTCAAAGATAAGGTCAGTGGGTTTATCGAGAAACACATTAGAATGGATATTGTATTCCTCTCTAAGACTGACTATCTAAACCTAGATTGATTTCAAATGGTCTGAAAGTGGAATTTTGGGCCACTCCAGCTGAGAGACCTTAATTATTGAGTTCGAAATATTTCACCAAAATAGGTAATAGTTGTTGGAGATCGTCGAGTCCAGGGAAGAAAAGGAATAACAAATATGTTCTATTATAGGCTCCTCTTCCACTGTATTGGGGGGCTCTTTCTTCCCCGTACGCAATAAATTCAAATGGGTTTTGACTGTGATGTGGCCCTTTTCTTCCTTTTTTGAATTGTACTCCTAATTTTACTCTTCAAGAGCTACCTATCGATCACAATATTGGAAAAAACGCTGCAAATTATTACACAAAGATTTATTATTATGTAATGATTTTTTTAATAATAAATGTCTGCCAGTTAACCAAGTTCAAGTATAGACCAAAGCCCGAATCCATGATCATAGTAGAGAAATCTGAATCCTTATTTGAGTGCCTCCATCTCGATTTTGGGGAGAGGAGAAAGAAATCGGAATCGACAGCTGCTACTCGATCATTCCTGGTGATGGTGGACGAATGTTCCCGAATGACCTTTGCCAAAGCAATGAGAGAAAGCAGTCAGGCTGTGATAAGATATTTGAAAGACTTCCCTCACATAGATAAGGTCAAGAAAATTGTGATAGATAATAGACTACAATTTGTTTCTCAAGAGATGGCTGCCTTCGCAGAAGAGAGAAGAATTACCTGGATACCATACGGAAGGAAATGGACTAGCAGAACGGAAGATAAGGGATATAAAAACGTTTATGGCATTGTACCCTAACTTCCGTGGTGGCTGGAAAAGTTGTTTGGAAGCTGCGGTCCTCCATCTTAACCGCTCATACACTGCAGGCCTAGGATGTTCTCCTTATTTCAGAGCTTTTGGAAAACCACTGTCTCTCCCTGCGGATGAAAGATTCGAGATTCCTAATTCAGCGATATCTGAAGAGCCTATGTCGGATGAAGCCAAAGCACTTTACCAGGAACGTCAGAAGAGAAAATTCGACAGGTGTCATCCTAAACAACTCCCACAGTTTGAGGAAGGAAGACACGTCCTAGTTCAAGCTGGGAATAAAGGAAAAGAACCAATCATAAAAGGTCCATACACCCTGGAAAAAATCAAATGGATGAACGGCTACCCGAAAACATTGAAGAAAGTGAAGGGGACATAAAACCTGCTGCTGCACGAAACTGTATTCCTTATCACTGCAGGAGCAGTGATTCTTCCTAAGAGGGGGAATGTAAGTAGGTACCTACCAGAGTTGTAAAGTAATGATTACTTTGAGTAATGATTACTTTTCAAAATTACTTTTCTTATAAGATATGAAATGAGTGAAGTGATTTTGATTATGTACACATAAAACCAATAACTGGGGGATTGAGAGACACCTTAATCCAAAGTAATGGCCATTCCCATTACCCATTCCTGTAATGGGAATGGAATTTTCAATTACTTTTTCCAATTCCTTGTAATGGTAATGGTTTTTTCAATTCCCCATTACTCCTAGTTGGAAAAGTAATGGGTCCTTCCAATTACCCATTACAGGAAGAGTAATGGGTAATGGGTAAACCAATTCCCCATTACCACCATTCAATCAGTAAGTTGACCATCATCCAATTCATAGGGGACCACCCTCCAATTCATAGAGGACCATCCTCCAATTCATAGGGGACCACCCTGCAATTCATAGGGGACCATCCCACCATCCATTTCGTTGGGGACCATCCTCCAATTCATAGGGGACCACCCTCCAATTCATAGGAGACCACCCTCCAATTCATAGGGGACCACCCTCCAATTCATAGGGGACCATCCCACCATCCAATTCATAGGGGACGACCCTCCGATTCATAGGGGACCACCCTCCAATTCATAGGGGACCATCCCACCATCCAATTCATAGGGGACCTCCCTCCAATTCATAGGGGACCATCCTCCAATTCATAGGGGACCATCCCACCATCCAATTCATAGGGGACCGCCCTCCAATTCATAGGGGACCATCCTCCAATTCATAGGGGACCACCCTCCAATTCGTAGGGGACCACCCTCCAATTCGTAGGGGACCATCCTCCAATTCATAGGGGACCACCCTCCAATTCATAGGGGACCACCCTCCAATTCATAGGGGACCACCCTCCAATTCATAGGGGACCACCCTCCAATTCATAGGGGACTATCCCACCATCCATTTCGTTGGGGACCATCCTCCAATTAATAGGGGACCATTCCCAAATTCCTTGGGGACTACCCTCCCAATTCATAGGGGACCATCCCACCATCCATTTCGTTGGGGACCATCCTGCAATGAATTGTAGGATGGTCCCCAACGATTAGGATGGTGGGATGGCCCTCTATGAGTTGGGAGGGAGGTCCCCAAGGAATTTGGGAATGGTCCCCTTTGAATTGCAGGATGGTCCACAACGATTAGGATGGTGAGATGGTCCCTTATGAATTGGGAGGGTAGTCCCCTATGAATTGGAGGGTGGTCCCCTATGAATTGGAGGATGCTCCCCAACGAAATGGATGGTGGGATGGTCCCCTATGAATTGGAGGGATGTCCCCTATGATTTGGAGGGCGGTCCCCTATGAATTGGTGGGATGGTCCCCTATGAATTGGTGGGATGGTCCCCTATGAATTGGTGGGATGGTCCCCTATGAATTGCAGAGTGGTCCCCTATGAATTGGAGGGTGGTCCCCTATGAATTGGAGGATGGTCCCCTATGAATTGGAGGGCGGTCCCCTATGAATTGGATGGTAGGATGGTCCCCTATGAATTGCAGGGTGTTCCCCTATGAATGGGAGGGTGGTCCCCTATGAATTGGAGGGCGGTCCCCTATGAATTGGTGGGTGGTCCCCTACGAATTGGAGGATGGTCCCCTATGAATTGGAGGGCGGTCCCCTATGAATTGGATGGTGAGATGGTCCCCTATGACTTGGAGGGTGGTCCCCTATGAATTGGAGGATGGTCCCCTATGAATTGGAGGGCGGTCCCCTATGAATTGGATGGTGGGATGGTCCCCTATGAATTGCAGGGTGTTCCCCTATGAATTGGAGGGTGGTCCCCTATGAATTGGAGGGCGGTCCCCTATGAATTGGATGGTGGGATGGCCCTCTATGAATTGGAGGGTGGTCCCCTATGAATTGGATGATGGTCAACTTACTGATTGAATGGTGGTAATGGGGAATTGGTTTACCCATTACCCATTACTCTTCCTGTAATGGGTAATTGGAAGGACCCATTACTTTTCCAACTAGGAGTAATGGGGAATTGAAAAAACCATTACCATTACAAGGAATTGGAAAAAGTAATTGAAAATTCCATTCCCATTACAGGAATGGGTAATGGGAATGGCCATTACTTTGTTCGGAAAGTAATTGGAATGGGTAATGGGAATTGGAATTCCTATTTTAACAACTCTGGTACCTACCTACTATTCTACTACTCTGGTTTTAACCCCACGAATAGAAATCATGTGACGGGCGTTGATTATAACAGATTGTAAAACTCATGATACGAAAATAGAGAATAAGTTGAGTGACAAGTAGAAAGATGCGTTTTACTTCCTAATTATAAAATTAGTAATAATTATGTAAGTTGCTTACAATTATTATTATATCAGAATCGATTCTGTGTGCCGACAATCGCTTATGTTTGCATGCCCTTGAGAGCGATAACTTTCTCATTAGTCGCTCTATATCGTTATTTACGATTTTTTTTTTCTCGTGAAAGCAGTCGAAGGGTTGGGATGACTTGAATTGGTGGAGAGTTGAATATAATTTGTAACAAGTTGAAATGCATTTGTGAAAGGTTGAATTGAATTTGTAAAAGGTTGAAATGAATCTGTAAATGCTATAGATCAGCGTGTTAGATTTTGAAGCTGACAATTCCCGGTCTGTAGAGGCTTGTTGCCTTCATCATCCTGAATGCAGGAGTCAGATAGAGTACATTCTGAGGGTTCGGGGAGAGAAGAGAAGGAGAGGAGGAGAATGGAAATGGAAGGATCCAAACTGCGGAGGTGGGAGCCTCAGAGGGTGCAGGAGAAGACCGAGAAGCAACCGGTCGCTCTGACCGGCGAGTCTCTTCAGAAGCAGTAGACAAAAGCCTTTGTTAGACGAGACCAGCAGGAAGGGAAATGAAACGTCGGGGAATCTTCGGGACCCGCTGGTACGTCTGATGGTCAGAGGGGAAGAAGAGGGCTTCCAGACTGCCTCCCTGCTACTCCAGCCTGACCGCCCACCAGGGATTGCAATCCCGTCACGGTTTTTGGTTTATTATTTTCAACACTGAACCTTTGGAATCAAGCAAGAAATGAAACCCTCATAATTTCCTGTTTTACGTTTCAAGGTAGGTACGTAGAATCCGAAAATCGAACGAAGAAGTCTTTCTTCCGTAGTACCGTAAAAGTAGGTGACTGTGTGAATGAATGAATGAATGATAGCATGTTTTTATCGACAATAATAATGCAACAATCAATTGTATCATGGTGGAGGCTTTGATAGTTCTATCTTTAGCCAGAGTTCACCGTAATTAGATAAGCAACAATAATACAATTCAGTACACTTTTAGTAACAAATGAGCCCCTGAAAAGCCAAGTGGCATAAGTCATGGAAATCTGTTTTTGAGATTTATCTCAAAAGGGTGATTCTCAGAAAAAGCTCAATAATAGTGTTATGGTAGGGTTTCTCCAAATGTGCGTCCTAGTTTTTTTTTCTAATTTTTTCATTGGGTTTATTCCCGCCTCTGCCTACTAGAACCTCTTGAAAAAATTTCTTTTATCCGAAATTAATACCTTTTCTTTTGTCTTGAAAGGCTCAATTCTCATTACCACCACCTGTAATGATTTAATTTTTGCCTACAAAAGTCTTCTCCTAGGCCTTGGAAAATATTGATTGCGTGAAAAAACGAATGAAACTGAAAGTCTACATGTAGATCTCATCAAAAACAGAGTGGTGTGATTTTTAAATCTATTTGGTGATGCCAATAACTTATTTCAAAAAGTGTAATGGTGAAAAGTCTCATTACCGCACAAGAATCAAGATTTTCCCTCCCACAGCGACCAATAGGACATTTTGGCGAACTTTCGACGAGAATCGGTAGTGGCAATACTGCAGAGCGCCAGGGAACTCGCCTCCGCCATTTCCCTCGTAAGTTGGTAAGCAGGGGTGGTTGTTAAAGGTCACGTGTCAGGTGCGTACATTTATTGTTATCATTACCACAGTTCAATGATTCTCTTTCAATGTTGGTGACTAATTTTTTTAGATCGCATTTTTCTGTAGCCCACTAATTGCCTTCTCAAACGGCGTAGAATGAGGAATATAGTATGTACAGAACGAAAATGGCAAGCTCTCAAATTTTGAATTCTCATTACCACACATCAAACCATCTTATTACCACTAACTTAATAAAGTTCAGTGGTAATGATAATAGGCGAGTGGTAACGAGAAAATGTTGTTAGTTGAGTATTTTAAAGATGAAGACTTCATCTTCATTTATACTTAGTATAAATATTATTTTCCATGTCAGGTATCATATGACAGTTTTTAAAAATAAAACGATTTTAGGTTTTCGAATTCTGATATTATTATATCCATATTGCCCTAAGCCCTTAGAATAAAAAAAATTCTTATCGTTCCCTTAGGTAGCCCTCAGAGATGACTCGCCCTACACTTTACCCAGCGGAACAATTGTGTGAACAAAAAAGGGAGGCTGATCGAAGGCGCAGTATGGTCAAGAGTTTCTTAAAAAATATTTGCCTTCTTACTATCCAGTTAATGAAACAAATCTGTGATGTAATTAAGTTAATTATGTGACGAATATTAACAAAATTGTCAAGTTGATTAATATAGAAAGTTGAAGATTGATATACATTATGTTGTAGACTGATAAGAGTTTTTTGAATGTCATTTGACTGAGTGTTTTAGTTTTTTACAGTTCTTTACCTACTTGGAATACATTGATACTATTCTGATTGTCATTGATTTTAGTTTATTTATTCCCTCCCTATCAATCTATAGAAAAGATAAAAATGGAGATTTTTCAATATAATCATCTTATCCAACCAACTGGACAAGCTCATTGATTGAAAGGTAGAAACAGAATTGTGAAACTAATACCATATTCTTAATACCAACTGCGCTCCTCATTACCATCACTTAAAAAAAATTAGTTCTCATTACCGCCGCACTAAAAATTTTCAAAATTGAAATTTGAGACTAAAAACTGTGAATTTAGATCTATGTTGCGTCACACATTCTTCTTTAAGTTCCCAGGAAACTTGATGAATTTTTTTCACACAGAATTGTGAAACTAATACGTTATTCTCAATACCAACGACTTGAAAAAAATCAAGTTCTCATTACCGCCGCACTATAAATTTTCAAAATTGAAATTTGAGACTAAAAACTGTGAATTGAGCTCTGTCTTGCATTACAAATTCTTCTTAACGTTCCCAGGAAACTTCATGAATTTTTTTGAATTTTTTGGAGACGGTTCACTTTCTCAAAGTTTGAGCCTTGAAAATTGAGCTTTTTCTGAGAATCACCCATAAAGCATTTGTTGCGTCCAGCTTACTGAAAAACTCCCAAATTTATGTTCCCATCGAACTTGTGATGCCTTCTCTTGGGCTATTCTCGAAGCGCTAGACTTATGCCACTAGGCCAATAAACGAAGCTGAATGTTCATATTACGTCTCCACACTTATCTCCGTTTCATCCGAAATTTGACTTATGCCACTTGGCTTTTCAGGGGCTCAAATAATAACTGCAATAAACAATGAATAGTATCAGTACAATACATACTTCAATAATAACCAATAATACTTGGTAACTTTATTATAATATATTAGAATAGTATTATTATTTTATAACCACATTCCCTTGAACTTTAAAAACATTATGACCATCGTATATAGGTTATTAAATGGTGAGTTATTTTTATACATTATATTCCATCATTATAAATTATACAGCTAAACATATGAACCTTTTTTTCGTTCTGTTTTTTCCTAATTATAATTATATTCAGCTACCAGCTCCCTTCTATAGGTCCAGGCCGCCTTGACAAATCTGCAGAGTGCCACCCATTCCCTTCCGTTTTGTACTTCGATGATATGGGTGCTCCTAGACAGGTTCTTCTGAAGCACGCCAATATAGGGCACTTGGCCAAGAAGTGCACCGTATCCTCTATTTCTCTCCTGTTACATAGTGAGCAGAGGTGATTCCTGTCATTTAGTCAGGTGACTTTGTACCTCGGATGGTAACTTAACACCAAAAAAGTCCATTCAAGCAGCATGAAATTATGAGCGAATTTGCAAAGAACTCTTTTTTTACACTCTTCAGAGTTCGTTTAAGAATATAACAAAACGGATTTGAGTGAAATTTTTTTCCGAAAAAGTCGATTCTAAAAATTTTGAGGCCATTGCAATAGCTTCATTTTTCTTGAAAACTCGCTAAAAGTAATTTTGTTCATTTCGCTAATAAGGCTGAATGCTAACATTGCACGGGCTATGATCTGAAGATGTAAGGAGTCCATGTTCATGTTCTACACGTCTCCAGGAGCTCATGGAGTACCCACACGGCTATTGTTTGTTTTTTCGACTTTCAGCATAGGTACCTACGGTACCAACATACTGTACGCACAGGGTATGCTTTGAAGATGTTAGGAGTCCATATTCATGTTCTACTCGTCTCTACGAACTCATAGAGTACCCGCACGGTTACTGCATTTCTGGGTACAACAAATATACCCATGATTTTTTTTTTGGTTGCCCACAACCCGTCCAGTGAGCGTGCAAACATGAGCAACCCCTGGATTGTGCCAAAATTGAGATGAAGGTAGACCCCAAGTATAATACAAGTTTTTTCATTAATTTTTTGATGAATCACGTGGTGGTATGTATTTTTGGATTTAATTAAATTTTTCGAAACGGCAGCCGAAAAGTAGGTGGTTTTAACGAAAAAATCATTCTTTTCCCATCCTTATTAGTTACGACGCAATTTTAATTAGTTAAGTAGTAATTTAGGAGTAGAGTTAGCCACCTGAACTAATTAAAATTGCGTCGTAACTGATAAGGATGGAAAAAGAACGATTTTCTCATTAAAACCATCTACTTTTCGGCCGCCGTTTCGAAAAATTTAATTAATCCAAAAATACATACCACCACGTGATTCAGCGTCGAACATTGATGAAAAAACTTGTATCACACTTGGGGTCTACCTTCATATCAATTTTGGCACAATCCAGAGGTTGCGCACATTTGCGCAAACGTGCGTATATTTGTTGTACCCAGAAATGCAGATCCGTTGAGGGGTCTAATACTCATGAAATTTTGAGTAGAATCCAAATCTGAGATTAAAAAAAATACGGGTTCCCATTTGAGATAACAAAGTTGGTGTGCGTTTCGCACGATTGCGCTATTTGAGATCCTTGGAAAAATCATCGTGATTTTTTTAAAACTTTTTTTTACCACTATCTGGATGATTTTAGCAAGGGGGGGGGGGACTCGTGGGAAACACCCTTTTGGTTTATTATTTTCAATAATGAACCTTTGGAATCGACCAAGAAAAATTTTTTTTTAACACCCCCTCAAAATTTGATGGTTTACGTTTCAAGGTACGTAGAATCCAAAAATCTAATAAAACGCTGCAAATTATTACACAATGGTTTATTATTTTCCTATATAGATCACTCGTCTACAAAATCACCAACCATCCAATATGAAGGAAAAAAAAATAAAAAAAAATAAAAAAATGAAATAAAATAAAACAAATAAAAAAATGTAAAAAAATGCAAAAAAAATCAAAATCACCAACCATTGATTGCATTTCGGTCAGCTCTAATTTGAACGGAGATTAGGCCTCTTTTGCGATTCACTCTCGTGTTTTGATTTATATATATATATATTTCAATATAAACCCTTAAATTTTCGTAGGGAGCGAACGGTTTGTCCTACAGAGCTCCGCGTGGTCTTAAAAAATTCTAAAAATTCTATAGAATCTTAAATTGAAGGAAAAACAATACCTTTATATCGAAATTTTTTGAGTTAGGGCGTTTTCAAAATTTCAAAATTGATTTTGGAACCCTTAGAAGTGACCTACATCAACCAAAATCTTCGGGGCACAACTAGACCCCAATTGGAGCCTACATACCAAATTTCATCAAAATCGGTCAATGCTAAGTGGCAAAAGTGCCGCGTACGGCGTACGGCGGACGGACGGCCAAATTTTTATTCGATTTTTGGATTCTACGTACCTTGAAACGTAAACCATCAAATTTTGAGGGGGTGTTACAATTTTTTTTTTTCTTGGTCGATTCCAAAGGTTCATTATTGAAAATAATAAACCAAAATTTGGCCGTCCGTCCGCCGTCCGCCGTACGCTGTCCGCCGTCCGCCGTACGCGGCACTTTTGCCACTTAGCATTGACCGATTTTGATGAAATTTGGTATGTAAGCTCCATTTGGGGTCTAGTTGTGCCCCGAAGATTTTGGTTGATGTAGGTCACTTCTAAGGGTTCAAATTTGAATTTTGAAATTTTGAAAACGCCCTAACTCAAAAAATTTCGATATGAAGGTATTATTTTTTCTTCAATTTAAGATTCTATAGAATTTTTAGAATTTTTTGAGACCACGCGGAGCTCTGTAGGACAAACCGTTCGCTCCCTACGAGAATTTAAAGTTTGGACGTACGATAAATCAGAAACACGAGTGTGAATCGCAAAAGAGGCCTAATCTCCATTCAAATTATAGCTGACCGAAATACGATCGATGTTTTTCTTTATGTTGGATAGTTGGTAGCTTTGCAGACGAGTGATCTATAGAAAAATAATAAACCATTGTGTAATAATTTGCAGCGTTTTTGGACTATTTTCGAAATTTGGAGAGCTTAGGGTTGTCAAAAATTTCTGGCTAACGAACTCGTCTTTTTGTTTGTTGTTACGAACATTTTGGCGAAAACTTCAAAATTTTTGCTAAACAATTACTCAAGTTATCGTGCGGAGTGATACACACATATATATGATAAATAATGATTTTTGGAAAAACTTCAGGGATCATTTCAGAATGCTCCAAAACGGATTTCAGTGAAAATTTTTTCCGAAAAAGTACATTCTAAAAATTTTGAGGCCATCGCAATAGCTTCATTTTTCTTAAAAATTCGCTAAAAGTAATTTTGACCATTTCGCTACGTGACATGTAGAGATGGTTGTAATCGATCCGTGATAAATCATAACTATTCCATGGTTGTTGGTATATCATACAGAATACCTTATCAGTGGGGGATGGTTAAATATGATCGTCTTCAAATTGGATAATCCCGCTACTTTCTGTTTGAAATTTGCTCCCGCGAATTTGTCTTCTGAAAGGCTTCCTTCTGTCATTTCAAGGTAAGACACTCTCTAGATTTGTATAGAAATTAGTTGTGAACAATATCCTGTTTGAAATCTGTCAAGTTTTGACGTTTCCATGATTGAAAAATGAGTGGAAGGTAATTTTGCACCACTTTTTTCGGTGGAGCAAAGTATCCTACAGCTTGTATTATGCATTCTTCTCTCCTTCTTGATTTCTTATTGATGTAGTTTTTGGAGTCTAATATTCAATTTATTATTGTCGTTTGGAACAGCCGAAAAACGACAATAATAAATTGAATATTAGACTCCAAAAACTACATCAAAAACATGGTCACTCCATTCACCCATCAACGATTTCTTATTGAGCCATCATGAGTAGAAAGGAGTATGATTGAGTGATTTGGTAGTTTTGGTAGGCTTTTTACAGATGCCGAGGACACAAGTAATGAAAGCTGGGTGGACCGAAGTATTGTCACTATGACAACGCAGCCCTGCAGGAGTGCATTTCCGCAATCAGAGAGTGGAATGTACCCATCAGAAAGGCGAAAACTCTCTTCAAAATTCTTAGGAGAACTATCATAAACACGTTGAAGAGAAAACATGGAAAACCAGTGGACAGCCTCCAGTGGTTTCCAAGGAAAAGGAAAAACTGTATGCTTCATGGATTCAAAAAATGTCTGAATTTTGATTTCCTATAAAAAAAAAGTTTGACCAGAAAATTATTGACTATCAAAGTATATTAGTCAATGGAGATGGAATTTGACGTAGCATCCGAATCTGCAATAAAAAATAAAACAAAGCTGACATCAAAAGTGTGATATTCGAATCCTTAAAAAAATGAGGGGAGGGTACTTTAACAAGTAATTGATTTCTCCAAAATATCGGAGACATCGGACAAAATATCGGTGCTGCATTTTTTCGTGACCATCTCATAAATTAAAAGAAATTGATGTAGAGAGTAGGTAATTGCATACGGAAGGTATAACACCACAACATCAAGTAGTAACGACCTCTCACAATCACTTCTTTATGGTTGCTGATCTTGGAATGTTTTGTCCATCTTCACATCCCTCATCCGTATTCTAATTCAAATAAGTTTTCGTGTCTCGAAGTGTAAGTGTAACAAGAGTAATGTGAAGATGGCGAAGATAGATAGACTTTTCGCAGATTGTCGAGGAACAAATCGAATTCTACGTGCCATTATGAAATCAACGAAAGTATCCCTGCAAGGACAACCAGTAACAGCAAGTTAGATAATGACCTGAATGGCTGTTCCTACGAGTAGGTACGTTGAGTAGTAACGACTTCCTACATTCACTAACTACTCAAGTTCCATAAAAACTCCTCGATAGGGCGATTCTTGGATCATTTGCACGCCTTTTCGAGTAATTCATGCGAACGGAAGGTAGAACTCGGATTTCACGTAGAAATGAATCACGACCGAGTAACCAACATCAAATTAAAAATTCCGAGAAATTGATAGCCGTCACCCGTCATTAGCCGGTACAAATGCACGTAAGTACCTTCTAACGGGAAGAACCCGATTTAAACCTGTCGATACTATTTTCGTGACGCTTTGTTTTATAATGGTACCAGTGAGCTCATTATTTCTTGGAGAACGTAATTTCACATTATACTGTTCAGAAGCACGTATAAGATTTATTTTATTCCATAATTTTAAGGCAGTGATAAGACCTCGGCCACCCGTCTCTTATCTCACGCGTAGCAACCTAGAAACATTATTTTACATCTAAAAGTTTTGAGTATCTGAATTGAATGAAAAGTGGATACTCCAAGATCGTGATATGCACCTGGTGCTTTTAACACAGAATGTGTTTTTGCGATGACCTACCGAAAAAAATCGTCACGAAAAAGCGACAGAAAAAACCGTTACGCGCCTTTTATAATGATTTTCACGTGCAACCAAGCCGTTGGTAAGGAAATAGAACTCCCGCAGTGTTCATTGCACAGAAATTGTTCACCATTCGTTGGAAAGCTCTCAATTTATATAGTATTTTTCTTGTAGTTACATATTTATTTATATAACATTTATAGGGTTTTAGACCAAATTAAATGTCTAACAATTATTTATTTTATTATTGCCAAAGACTCCACATTTATTATTGTTGTTTTTTATTTAACGGATGACTAGCATCGCAAAAACACATTCTGTGTTCCTATGATTTCATACAGAGTGTGGAAAAAGAAATAAACCGGGGGGTGCAGGGGGGCGGAGCCCCCCGCCGAGGCGCAAAGCGCCGAGTTTTTTTTTATTATTTTCAATAATAAGCCATTGGAATCGAGCAAGAAAAAAATTTTAACCCCCCCTCAAAATTTGATGTTTTACGTTTCAAGGTACGTAGAATCCGAAAATCGAATAAAAAATTGTCCGTCCGTCCGCCGTGCGCGGCACTTTTCTAGCAACTCTGGACCGATTTGGTTGAAATTTGGTATAATATACAATCAACATTGAAGAATTGATTGAAAAAGAAAACAGGCCTACCGTAATTGTGTTTTCCGATGGATGCACAGCCCAAAATCGCAATGCAATATTAGCTAACGCTCTCCTCCATCTTAGTGCCAAGCTCCACGTTAAAATAATTCAAAAGTACTTGATCAAGGGGCATACTCAAATGGAAGGAGATTCTGTTCACGCAACCGTGGAAGCTGCGATCCGAAAGCAAGACGTCTACCTGCCAAGTAACATGTTGACGATAACCCAGCTGGCGAGGAAAGCCCCTCAAGCTCCATACAGGGCCACCTATCTGGAGCCAAACATGATTTTCAGCAAAGCCATGATATATCCATCGATTCGCCCTGGCTCCAAGAAAGACGATCCAGTCCTGACCCAGGTTCACTGGTTGGAGTATGACGGAGAAAATTTTCTGATCAATTACATATTGAATTTCGACCATGAACTTCAGCCATTACCAAGAAGACCATTACAACGCTTGGAGCCCCAAAATCCTAGTATACCTGAAAAGTACTGAAAAGTAAAAGGTACTGAAAAGTTGCTCCAAACTTCATACGACATGTTGTCGCGACAGCGTCGATATGGGCTCCATTTGGGGTCTAGTTGTGCCGCGAAGCTTTTGGTTGGTGTCAGTAACTTCTAAGGAGTGAAAATTAAGGGTTGAAATTTCCAAAAGTGCCCTAGCTCGAAAACTCTCGGAATAAAGGTGTTACTTTTTCACCAATTTAAGATAGTATTGAATTTTTAAAGACCACGCGGAGCCCAGTAGAACAAACCGTTCGCTCCCTACGAGAACTTAAAGGTTGGACGTAGGATAAATCAGAAAAATGAGTGTGAATCGCAAAAGAGGCCTAAACTCCGTTCAAATTTTAGCTGACCGAAATGCGGTCTTCATGTTGGTTGGTGGTAACAATGGCAAGGCCGTGTTCTTTGGAGACGAGTGATCTATATAGAAAAATAATAAACTTTTGTGCAAGAATTTGCAGCGTTTTTTTTTTTCAATCGACTATAAGATTTTCCAAAAGATTAATAGAGAGTGTAGAGGCTTACACTACATTCCTTACCCGATTCATAAATAGGCTCACTATTGTTATTCTTGGACCTAGAGTATGAACACGTTTCCTTTACCCTTTCAAAGAAGGAGAAGAACCAATAGTTAGGTAGATGACAAAATGCTTGTGGAACTATCAGAAATAATGATACATTATACATTTATTATATTATCCAAGTGATTGGTTGTTTTACCTTCTTTTGGGGTGATGGAAAGTGGTCATATTGGTTTGTGTAACGGGTTAGGAAAGTAGTGTACCTAGGCCTCTGCACTTTCTTGTAACCTTTTAGAGAATCTTATTCAAGTATGAGGGTACCAAATACATCCATACTTCCAATGGATCGATGGAAGGAAGAGGACTAGACATCTCCGGAGCCAGCTGTGTAGGAGTGGCTGACATTCGCCGTACCTTCCAGGACCCAAAGGCCAGATCCTGAGAACCCTCGGGTCTCTGAGAGGAGATGAATGGTTTAATATTGGTACATGTTGTTGCCTTGAGAGTGCGCCTGGGCCGTGTTACCGAAGCCGTGTGTAAGCCAGGGTGCCTGGAGAACTGCATTCTTGAAAAGAATGGCCCCCCTCTCTCCTCCTCGTCTCTCCTAACCGGTTCGGCCGCCATCTTGGTCATCCCTTTCACGAGCCAGGAGCAGCCACAAGCTGCTCCCAGGATCTCCGCACTGGCTACAGGCCGACCACCGACCTCTTCCAACTTGAGGAATCGCAAGCTCATTGCCCTGAACCTTATCATCACTTCATTTCATAGATTACTTGAGAAAACCTCAATTTCCATGTGGATCGTCGTACAAATTTTCAGCTATTAAGATTTTCCTTCCACAATTTAAAAGAAATTTGTTTGATTCATGGAAAATTTATATCTGTTGGTAGGTACCACAAAGTAAAAACCTTTACTAGAAGATTGGAATTCCTTATCCTGTACCAGGCGTTTCATTCCTTGGTGAAGTATGAATGACACTTTGTTTGAGTACATAGTATAAAACTCTTATACAGGGTTTCCCAGCCAGAATGAATGGTCCAAAATCCTCCAGAGATTATCCAGGATCCAACTTTTGTGCTCTAACATTTAATAATCCAAAACCCCCATCTAACCCGAATTTTTTACTTTCATTTTTTTAAAATCTTGTTTTTGATCTTAATTTGTTAAAAAACCATAACTCCCTTACATTAAACTTACATCCAAATTCGTGAATACCAATGGAAAGAGGATTTAATTTCCTTTCGGCTCATTGGAGTGCCGTCCAGATACACCCATACCTCTCGATGTCATGAAAATATCATTTTTCGAATCAATCTCTCGATTTCGCTCAAAATCACGTTTTGTCGCGTTTTCTCAGAAAACTACGCCGATAAAAATTAATTTGACCTTCGGAAATTTGCTGAATTGCAGATTTTGTTCCCGATGAGAGGAATCTTTGGAAATGGGTGAAATTACGTCTACAAATACTATAAAATTTAACAAAAATCCAACTTTACGACGTATTACCGCTGCAATGCCAGACTGACACCGTTCATGAAGGTGGAGTTTTGTTCAAAATTTGAACAAATTTTGGCATTCGAGGCTTCCTTGTCGCTAGAAATTTTATGACGTCTAAGGGTGAGAGAGTTCACTCTTCCGATAACAAAATTTCAAGTTTCAGGCTCTCATAATGATAAATATGATATGGCAGTTCCTCAACATAACTAAATTGTAGAGGGGGGGGGGGCTGTTTTGTGCATTAGAAAGGCATTTAAAAGTGCAATACGAAAGCAAGTGCCTAAACAAACTAATTGAAAAATTCGAAAGTAGTATTTTGAAGAAACTCAATTTTAAATGCTTGCCTACGAGTCTGCAACACATTGGGACATTTTCATGTCAACCACTACACAACAAGGTAGTGAAGTAAAGTTGTTAGTTCATGTACCCAAGCATCAAAATAAGAAAACAGTCGATTGTTCTCTACGCAACACAGTGAGTCTATTTTATTTATTGGTCGCGTGAGCAAGACTTGCTTAGTTTTCGTGACGATTTTTCAGTTTATGTGCCAATGCAAAGACATGAAAACGTCAAAAAGTTGCACTCGACAAAATGTCACTTTAAGGTACTTTTTTAAGTACTCAGCTCGTGAAAAATGTTGATTGCGATCAGAAAGGAAATTTATGACCTATCCATTGGAGTACTCGAATTTGAAATTACGTGAAATTTAAGGAAGTTACGTTAAGTTAAGTTTAATATTATTAATAACGAAATAAATTAAATGAAAAAAGTCGGGATGGTTTTGCTACAAATATTGTACCACAAATTAATGTTCTTTCAAATTAGTTGTAGAATCAGCCCCATCAGTGGCCAGATAAGCATAGAAATTAACTGTTGCAATGTTTCTGTAGGACGAAGGAAAAAAGTTGGCATCAGTGAACCCTGTCGGTTGAAAGGAAACTCTAATTTTGACGACAATACGTCAAAGCGATCCACAGTAGCAACAAAAATTGTATTTAAAATCACATTATGTTCGGGTTTTAGCGAAACTGTTGCGATGGCCTCAAAATATATAGTTTGGACAATAGGGGGTGCGCCTGATTTTTTTTTTAAATTTTTAATCGAAAGTAGACCTCATCCTGAGAATTTTCACACCATCCGTTCTCTTTTTGGATGAGTAGATCCTTTTCGATGATTTTTCAAAGTTTCGAATGTTTATGACGTCACGCACCCCTCCTTCCTGGGCGGGACCCCCCAGCTCACTGTGACGTCATAAACATTCGAAACTTTGAAAAATCACAGAAAAAGGTCTTCTCACGCTAGAAGGTCACGGTTGGTGTCAAAATTCTCAGAATGAGGTCTAGTTTAGATTAAAAATAACAATAAATAGTTTTTCCGACCCATGCGCACACCCATTTAGAAACCCACCAATTTGGAAAATGTTCTTAATTAAAATTAGATTTGTAACATTCGAAAAAAACTCTAACGTCAAAATCGCGAAAAATAGTCTAAAATTGTCTCGTTTGGAGGTTTTTGCGTTTTTAGGGAAAATTGCCGTGTTTATCATGGTAATATTGTGGTATAATCAGTATCTGGAGCACTACTCGAAAGCATTATAATTCTTGTGGAAGGAAAATCGAAAGTATTTATGGTACAGTGAACTAGGTAGGTAGTTCTAGATACTAGGGAAAAATAGTATACTAGTAGATATAGTAGATATCTATATCTAGTAGATACTAGATAGGGAAAAAGAGACAGGCCAAAAAAGCTCAATATCAGTTATCTTTGAGTAGAATGAAGATTTAAAAAATATACATAATAATGTGATTTCACGAAGATAAGGATACAACTTCGGAAAATAAATATCGTCCAAAAATGTTCGAAATTAGTTTTCTGGGGAACAACTTTACACTCGCGTACAGTTAAAATCTATATATTTCGATTGAAAAACTCTTTTCCATGGAGATAAGTAGAGTTTTTTTTTATTTCTTCATGGTTTATAGAGTAGGTATTCGTAATCTACGTGAAAGTTTGTATAAGAATTCCTAATTGCAAAGTCGAAAATGGCTGAACATTGGTTGAAATGTTTCTTTGAAAATTCGTTCATCCACTCAATGGGATTGCACGAATTCGTTCAATTGCTCGAAGGGGACTTTTTACGGGTTTGATGGTGAATGGGCTATAATGGAGTTATACTTTATAATAACTGTTGAACCCATCCAAAATATTTCAGATCAAAATAAATTATACCTACTTGTAAGAAATGAGTCTAAACAAGCAGATAAAATCAGGAATGCACCTAAGTACGTAGGAATTTATGTTAGAATTGAGTGGTGTTGCACAGAGCCAATCGTCAATGAGGTTTGATTAGCGAGCGTTATTGTGAAGAAACGTGAGGTCGAAGAGGCGGGGACTACACTACTTTCTCACCTACCTACCTCCAAAATCGACGATTCGTTGTTTTTCTTTTGGCACTCCTCAGGATGTGAATCCGCTTTAATTCATTCCTCGTGGCTCATAGGTACCTTCTCCTTCTCAGAATCTCCTGTGACGAGACCCGGACGTCGCCTGGTGACTCAATTGGCCTCCTCCAGCGGTCAGAACAGTCATCAAAGTAAATTGGGGGTTGTCCTAATGTGCCCAATTTATTAGGCTCTAATTCCTACACACGCATTCAACCTTTTCTACTAGTCTTTACTTTTCTCAAAAGGTGAATTGAAAAACTGGCACACTTATGAATATTAGGTATAGTCATTACTAGAGCTCGGAAAATATGCACGAAAATTTCCCGAAAATATGCACCGGAAACTGGAAAAATATGCAAAATATGCATTTGCCCTTAAAATTGCATACGACTTTGGAATTTCAGTATTTTAAGAAAGGATGTTCCAAATTATCACATTTTTTTTAGCCCTTTTTAGGACGTCCCACAGTAAGACTTGGGCGTCCTTATGCAATCGATCTGGGGTGAAGTTGGACAACACTCAACAGAAAAAAAAAATAACCACACAGTAATCCGTTTTAGACCATTCTGAATCCAAATCCGCGAAAAAAACCATAGGTGTATGTCTGTGTGTGTGTGTGTGTGTGTGTGTATGTGTGTATGTGTGTGTGTGTGTGACAAAATCTTGTGTCGTCTGCACAGGCCTTAGTACTCAACCGATTTTCCTGGTTCTTTTTTTGTTCGACGCGGAAAACTATCTAGTTGTGCACTACGTCGCCGGAATTTCGAATTTTGCCTTTTAAGGAGGGGAAAGGGGGGGTTAATGCTCAAAAAACGTGCGTTTTTGGGCATAATCTTGTGTCGTCTGCCCAGGCCTTAGTTCTCAACCGATTTTTGTGGTTCTTTTTTTCATCGACGCGAAAAACTATCTAGTTGTGCACCACGGCGCCGGAATTTTGAATTTTGCTTTTTAAGGGGGGGAAAGGGGGGGTTAATGCTTAAAAAACGTGCGTTTGCGGGGGTAATCTTGTAAAATCTGCCCAGGCCTCAATTTCCAACCGATTTGCGTGTTTCTTTTTTTGTTTGACTCAAATAACTTCCGAGTTGTACATGATTTTACCAGAGTACCAAAATTCGAAAGGAGAGGGGATGAGTGGGGGGATAATATTCATAAAATATCCGATTTTTCAATATTTCGGTTCCTTTACTGCTTACTAATTGTACCCAAGCTTTGAAATTGAGGAAAAATTCTCATTATACCTCCGGATTTTCATGAATTATTCTCTGTACAACCATGGAACTAATAGTGGTGCCACCATGGTGCCAGGACATGGTGCCATGACGCCATAAACCGCATATTTCGTGTTTAGGACGTCCCACAGTAAGACTTGGGCGTCCTTATGCAATCGATCTGGGGTGAAGTTGGACAACACTCAACAGAAAAAAAAAATAACCACACAGTAATCCGTTTTAGACCATTCTGAATCCAAATCCGCGAAAAAAACCATAGGTGTATGTCTGTGTGTGTGTGTGTGTGTGTGTATGTGTGTATGTGTGTGTGTGTGTGACAAAATCTTGTGTCGTCTGCACAGGCCTTAGTACTCAACCGATTTTCCTGGTTCTTTTTTTGTTCGACGCGGAAAACTATCTAGTTGTGCACTACGTCGCCGGAATTTCGAATTTTGCCTTTTAAGGAGGGGAAAGGGGGGGTTAATGCTCAAAAAACGTGCGTTTTTGGGCATAATCTTGTGTCGTCTGCCCAGGCCTTAGTTCTCAACCGATTTTTGTGGTTCTTTTTTTCATCGACGCGAAAAACTATCTAGTTGTGCACCACGGCGCCGGAATTTTGAATTTTGCTTTTTAAGGGGGGGAAAGGGGGGGTTAATGCTTAAAAAACGTGCGTTTGCGGGGGTAATCTTGTAAAATCTGCCCAGGCCTCAATTTCCAACCGATTTGCGAGTTTCTTTTTTTGTTTGACTCAAATAACTTCCGAGTTGAGGAAAAATTCTCATTATACCTCCGGATTTTCATGAATTATTCTCTGTACAACCATGGAACTAATAGTGGTGCCACCATGGTGCCAGGACATGGTGCCATGACGCCATAAACCGGGGTGAACTCGAATTCGCATGTTGGGTATCGTAGGTCATGGATTTTAAAATGCTCTTCAGATTCGAGGCTCCCATGCTGCTAGAAATGTTAAGGTGGATAATGGAGCGGGGGGGGGGGGGTCAGTATTTCTTGCCTAAAGTAATAAATAAATTACATCGAGTGAAACAGTTTTATCGCTTACCAACTGATTAAACTGATCTAATGCTTATCCAATGGGACGTCCCCTGGAATGCATGCATTACTAAACAATATGTTTTCTCCTAGAAAAAAGTTGTGAAGCATCTGGTAAAGTAAACAAGCAATTCAAAAAATCAGTTATACATTTTTTATTTACTTTTATACATTAAATGTATAAAAGTAAATAAAACTCGGCCCTACGGGCCTCGCCAAGGGGCTGTGCCCCCTGGACCCCCCTTTTTGTTTTTATTTACAGCCTGCTGCTACAAGTATTTAAACGTAGAATACGCTTTAGCCTCGATTGGACGCTGAACTGCTGAACGTTCAACGGTGATTATCAAACGTGGTTAGCGTTTAAGTAACGTACACCAACGATGTTATTGATATGGCGGGCGAATATGGAATCAATGCACGATCCACCACGATAATCCGCATTCTTGTATGTGACAATCAATACAAACGTGCGCAAATCAATAGAAAAACGACGGTTTATTTTATTGAAAAATGAAACCCTTCACTTCAAACGGGTTTGTCGCAATAAACATCTGGTGATATGTTTATTGGTTGTCATGTTAATGTCATACATTTCGTTCCCATCCCGCGTTCCATTTTCGGCTAGTTAGTCCATGGCTAAAGCGTATTCTACGCTAAAATGTATAACTGATAAAAATGTATAAATTTTATACGAATTAGGTATAACATGTAAAGATGAACTACATATTATATTGGACAACAAATACACGCTCCAAATTATCAGGTGTAAAACAGTGTCTCCTGTCACTTAAAATTTCTTTCAATGCAGAAAACGATCTTTCTACATTGCAAGATACAATAGGCAAAAATTTAAAAGTGGAAATCTCTTTTAGGGAGTAGGGAGAGTCCCATGAGCTATCTTCTCCTTTGAGAATTTGCGCGATTTGAACCACTGAAGACCACCCTGGATTTTTAGATAGGACCCCCTCCAGTTTATCCTCGACGGCTTTTCCAATAATTGGAATTATTATTATTAGAACAATTATTGTTCCATGCCAGTGGGAGCTTTTTTCGAGCAGGTCGGAAACAGCACCTACGGCAGAGCAGAGATCCTTCCCACTGGTCTCCAGGTGGTTTATCAAATGGGGTATGGTACTAAAGTTGGCATTTATAAAGGCCAAACGATGGGCGACCTGCCTGTCCTCTGAGCGTCCATGGTTTTTCGAATAGCCAGTGCTGAAGATGGGTCGAAACCGCAAATCCAAAATACGCAAAAAACTGGTAAAATATGTTGCAAAATATGCAAAAATCCCCAAAATGACCAAAAAATGCAAAAATCCCCAAAATGACCGAAATATGCAAAAATATGCAATTTCAATTTCAATTTAAACCACCGCATGCCCTTCAGAAACCTTCAAAACGTTCAAATACAAAGATATACCGCATAATAAAAGATATGCAAAATATGCAAATTCCGAGCTCTAGTCATTACTCATCACCTCACGAGTAAAGACACTGGATTATTTCTATTTCCAAATTTCGCCTCGCGTTTTACGTTTCAGACTTTCCCGAACAATTTTGGTTCCGTGTATGTCTGTCTGTCATGAAATCCTTGCCACAGCCATAACTTCTACATTCATCATCCGATTTCGATGAAATTTTCAGGGATTGTGCGGATTGACGTGTTGATGGACATCATACCACTTGGACTGATAGTAGCCGCTGCGCATGCGCAAACGTGAAATCCTTGCCACAGCCATAATTTCTACATTTCTCACTCGATTTCGATGAAATTTTCGGGGATTATGCGGGTTGGCTTATAGATGGTCCTCAATGAAGATCATCACCCCCGGACTGATAGTAACCACTGCGCAGGCGCAAACGTGTATTTCCTTGATACAGCCATAACTTCTACATTTCCCATCTGATTTCAATGAAATTTTCAGGAATTATGTGAGTTGGGGTGGAGATGATCCCCTATGAAAAACAAGGCCCCAAAATTGAAAGTATTCCGAGCGCATGCTCAAACGTGAAATCCTCTGAAAGAGACCTCTCTCTTTCCCGTCTTGGTATCCGATGATATTCATAAGGATCATCTGAAGGCCACTACCAACTAGAGGCAAATCGAATCACGAGCAAACTTTGTGCAATTGAAGTTTGGAAGTGTTCATTTTCGCGTATTACTTTTATGTGCCAGGAGACTACAAATCTAACATGCCTGTAATTTATAAAGGATTGTTGATCAGAGCTGCAAGCCCTGAAAATGTTGTCGAAATCGAATAATAACTGGAAATTAATTGTGAGGAAAGGATACTCAGAGCGACAGTTACATCGAGCAAATTCGTTAGGAATTTGTTTAAGATGATAACGTTTGGCCAAGAAGGGGTTATTGAAATACCTGGCTGCTTGGAACTTCGACTTGGAAGAGAGCGGATGTTGTGCGTCCATTCTAGCTTCCTTCGATGGAAACGAGCCCTTGCATCCCTTGAGACTTTAGAAGAAATGGTATTTAAAAAAAAAAAAAAAATATTTTCATTTTTAAGAAGATTTTTTTTTTTGAGATTTTTTATTATTATTATTTTTTTTTTTGATGGTATTCTAAAGTTCACAATGCTTTTCGTCCCCTGTCAAATTTCTCTTGAACGTGATATTTCTTGTAGTCAACGAATATACATATTCATAATGGAAATTTAGGAGGTAGAAATCTGTTCACTTGTCATACTTTGAAAATACAATCTTTTTTTTCATAAATCAAATATATTTTTTACTAAATGAGTTACTTCCCCTAGTTATAAAAATGAATTTTTGTTAGCTCATCGTATTGGAGACTCCGTCGTAACCAATGAGTCGAGTATAGGAGATGAGCGCTTTCGATGTAAAGACATGGAGGGAATACTCAAGCCAGTCAGTTGTGATTGTATTTATAATTTCACGGTGAAGGGGAAGTGAAGGGATCATAACAGAAGATAGGGCTCATCTTAATCTCCCCCTTACCCACGATAGGACAAATAACCTTGACCCCCTTCAACACGTAATCCCTTCCTTTCTAATCCCTTGACTTTCCTTCATTCAGACTTTATAATAATTATAATATAAAGTACTAAAGTCAGTCAGTCAGTGGTCCTAATTATTAGGATCGCTGACTGACTGACTTTAGTACTATCTGGATACCCTGATGATGCCTCCTTCTACTTGCGGTTAGGTCGAATTCTCCCGTTAACAATAACAACAATCTTATTATTTACGATTTATTGAAAATTCTTCGCAGTCTAATATCCCTTTTTTAATCTTCTTCGGTTCTGAAACTATTTCGGTAAAAATCCAAATATTAATTTAGTGCATATTAAAATGTCAATAATTCACATTTTAATTATACAATAACCTACAATTACCATTATAATTAAGTTAAACACCATTTCACAACAGCCTCAACTAGGAAGAACCTCGATGTGTGTTCATAGGGTTTTCTCTCTCACATTTCGTACAAAATGGGATGCTTTACATTCGCGCAGGGATTTTTTCCCTCGAAATTTGGGTTTCAGAGCTTTTTGAAATACTGTGGTCTGTTCTACTCCACTCGATCCCAGATGCATTTGAATTTCTAAATGGATTCGTTTATGATGAACTACTAATAATTAAAATAATCTGTTCATAATTGCTCTATCTGAATTGAGTAAACACGCCGTAAACGTCGTGTTTACTTTATTATAATTGATAGGTGAGGCTACTTAGCATAATTTTATCACCCAATCATTACACGTTCTTACTGTTTTTTACTGTCACATAATGAGCAAAAATGACCCGTGAACAATATCAGCCGCCTATTTATAAAGGTGATTACAACGACTGTCGACGATTTTCACTTGAACTGAGAACAAACGGTTTAACGCCTTTAAACAAGTAACCGGTATCTAATCAAGTGGTAATTCCCCTTTTTAAATTGCCAACTCATTTTCCTTATTAGCTACACCAATATTTTTTGTCGATTTGATACCGATGATTCAAGACTAAGGCTGAATCCACGATTTAGGTATCCTTATTTTGGTTTATTATTTTCAATAATGAACCTTTGGAATCGACCAAGAAAAAAAAAATTTTAACACCCCCTCAAAATTTGATGGTTTACGTTTCAAGGTACGTACAATCCAAAAATACGTACGCCGTACGCGGCACTTTTGCCACTTAGCATTGACCGATTTTGATGAAATTTGGTTTGTAGGCTCCATTTGGGGTCTAGTTGTGCCCCGAAGCTTTTGGTTGAGGTAGGTCACTTCTAAGGGTTCCAAAATCAATTTTGAAATTTTGAAAATTCACTAACTCAAAAAATTTCGATATAAAGGTATTGTTTTTCCTTCAATTTAAGATTCTATGGAATTTTTAGAATTTTTTGAGACCACGCGGAGTTCTGTAGGACAAACCGTTCGCTTCCTACGGAAATTTAAGTGTTTATTTTGAAATATATTTATATAAATCAAAACACGAGTGTGAATCGCAAAAGAGGCCTAATCTCCGTTCATTAGAGCTGATCGAAATGTAATTAATAGTTGGTGATTTTGATTTTTTTTCAATTTTTTTCAACTTTTTTGATTTTTTTTTTTCTTCATATTGGATGGTTGGTGATTTTGTAGACGAGTGATCTATATAGAAAAATAATAAACCATTGTGTAATAATTTGCAGCGTTTTGGTGCTAGATGGCGCCATTCGGGAGCCAAATTCATTTCTGTTTTTCTCTTAATCGGCTTGACCGATTTTCATCATGATTTTCAAAGCTTTTCATTAATGCTGTCATTAGAATTAGTGAAGTTAGCTTCAAGTTTGTACATTCGATTTTGATGTTGAAAAAAAAATCGTTTTCTAGTTTCAAATATTTTTTGTCCAAATTGGAATTTGTTTGAAAATATTAGTTATCTATTGCTTCGATCATTACTAACGGAATTCAAATAATTTTTTAGATAAAAAAATCGGTTCATTAGACCATTAAACGGCCTGTTAGAGCTACCAATTACATGAGATAGATTGCGTCCTTAGTGGGTACTCTATTCAGTGTGTCTTGGGACGACGATTTTTTAAAAATACTTCAGTATGTTCTAAAGTTGGCCCTTCAAGATTCCTCTTCGTTATTGATTTATAGCTTCGTTAGCTTTTGAATCCATAGCTGTATTAAGGTATATAAAGCTACCTTTGGAGTAGGTATACTCAAATCGCTGCTCTAACATCGACCCATAATTTTAAACGAACAGCAATATACATCTCTACACTAAGTGTGGAAGCAGGATAGATTAGCTTGATAGTCTTTGAAGCTATACGACCTCATTAATCTTCAATCTGTCTATTTATCTTTCCACCGTTTCAGAACCTTCTGAAGAATTCTATGGTCAAAGAAGAGTCTACGATCTAATTCTTGTTCCAAACGAAACTACTCCTATCTGCAAAGTAACTGGCAAGGTATTTTATAATAAATTTCTTCGAGCCGGTCTGTTTATTAGGTACTTACAAACATGGTGTTCCCAAACTCCAATTTCGATCAAATACGGTCCAAGGTTATGAGGGTAATTCGAGGGAGGCCTAATATGCTTAATGATTTCTCAACGATCCGATCAGTAGAACCTCGAGACAGGGAAAACACTACAAATCATTAAAATCGGTTTTATTATTTCTCTATGTACTGACAATAACGAAAATGCATCATATTTTAAGGAGGTTAAATTTCTATTCTCGCTCGATTCCAAAGATGTATTGTTGAAACCAATAAACATAATAAGGAAAAACGTAAAAAAATATGAGGTACGAATTCTCAATCGTGTTGAAGGTCAGTTTACACGAATATCAATGTTAACACTATCGTTGATCTTGTTATTATTGATCATTTGCATCTACGTATCGAATGAATTGATCAACTAATACGTTCATGTGAGATAATCCGACACAGTAAGAGAAAAATCTATACTGCCCACCAAACTTGGCTGGTAAAAAATAGATGGCTGACCATAGTAATGGTTATGCTCTCGTGTAGCATGTAACGTATCACATTATCGCTGAATGTTCCTTTCCAAAAGAGCCAACGGATTCTCAAGATCGGTCCTTCGTTTCGTGGGTGAAGTATGTGAGAGAAGAGATGCGGTTGCTAAGCATCCACCAATCTTCCTTCTACCGTCTAAGGACCTTTCCCGACTTCTCACCCGAGTTCCTCCAGGACACCTCCCACTCTTTCGTCAGGCTCCCCAGGTGGTCACGCCAAGCAAGAAGAAGAAGTTAGAAGCCCGCAGCAACAGGCCTATAGTCGGGCTATATCCCCATCTCTACCCATCCCTACCTCCAGTATCGGATCAGGAAAGGCTGGTTTGAGTGTGAGTGAGTCATCCAACCGTTCCCTACTTCCTCCGGGTTGTTTCTCACGGCTTCAGGACCCTCCAAGGCTAGCCTATAAGGTTCCCTAATATTTAAAGGGCTTGATCACGTTACCAGAGGCCTCCTCTCCTGTTATTTTCGTTTACCCGAGTTCCCAAAGGCATCTCGGAAGGTGATTCAAGTTGAAGAGAGCGGACAATGAGTCCTGGAATGCCGAGCATCGCCTCACCTTTACCATCACTGCTGTACCATTGAGTCGTGCTCGACGCCCCACTTTTTATTCCATCGGTATCGAGATTCCGTTCCCACCCGCATTACCGGAGATCTAACCTCTAATAAAGAGGTGCATCTGTACGAGAACTATCAGGGGAGGGCTTACATTCACAATCACAATCAACCCGAAAATTTATTATTTTTATGACATTAAAAAGAGTCTACCAAGTTGGGTGGGCAGTATAGCATGTAAGATGTGATGAAATTGCTGGGGGCAGTTTTGCAAGGCATGGCACACGAAAAGTTGTGAGACATCAAGGGAAAAGTCTTTAGGTAGGCTTCACCCTGTCGAACCAACAGATTCAAAGATGAATCGTCGCCGAGAGGAAGTGATTCCTCATTAGGGAGGGTATCGATACCCGTTATTTCAAAATATCAAAACTTTCCACTATCCGATATTTTTGGATATCGATACTTTGGATCCGATATTTCTAAACATCGAATATCGATACAGTTCTCGCGGAAAATTCAACGTAATTGTTAGAAAATGAAAAAAAAAAAAAAAAAAAAAACGCTGCAAATTATTACACAATGGTTTATTATTTTTCTATATTGATCACTCTTCCGCAAAGCCACCAACCATCCAACATGAAGAAAAACATCGATCGCATTTCGGTCAGCAAAAATTTGAACGGAGATTAGGCCTCTTTTGCGATTCACACTCGTGTTTCTGATTTATCGTACGTCCAACCCTTAAATTCTCGTAGGGAGCGAACGGTTTGTCCTACAGAGCTCCGCGTGGTCTCAAAAAATTCCAAAAATTCTATAGAATCCTAAATTGAAGGAAAAAAATATTTTTATATCAAAATTTGTTGAGTTAGGGCGTTTTCAAAATTTCAAAATTTATTTTTGAACCCTTAGAAGTGACCTACATCAATCAAAATCTTCGGGGCACAACTAGACCCCAAATGGAGCCTACATACCAAATTTCATCAAAATCGGTCAATGCTAAGTGGCAAAAGTGCCGCGTACGGCGTACGGCCGGCCAAATTTTTATTCGATATTTGGATTCTACGTACCTTGAAACGTAAACCATCAAATTTTGAGGGGTGTTAAAAAATGTTTTTTCTTGGTCGATTCCAAAGGTTCATTATTGAAAATAATAAACCAAAATGAAGAAGGAAGAGAGGCTGTTGGGTCATTACTCGGATAAAATTAATTTAATATCATGGAGTAAATGATCAATAATTAATAACAGATATTAATAATTGTCCTGACTACAAGGGAACACAATTTGATTCAGCACAATTTTGTTACTCCTCCCCCTACTGAACTACTTACTACCCTGCACGATTTTACTGAATAAATATTAATGGATTCAAATTGGTAGCGAGCAGTCAAGTGGCGTCAGCATTCCAATTTGAAGCTACTACTAGTTAACTACCTGCTGTTGACTGGAACTGACTCGAAGACGTCTCAATTCAATTGCTGGTAGTCAATTTCGTAGTTGGAAAGTACAAGTTGTAAGGTTGATAGGAACTGACTTAACGACGTCTCATTTCAACCTCGCAACTTGTTTAAAATTGAATTTACTTGAGCAAATTACTATTTACTGGTCGGATAGCGATCAGAACCAAAAGGACGTCAGCACTTCCTTCCAGTAAATAGTAATATACTTAGGAATTTGGATCAAAAGGGTAGTAAGCAGTCTTATAAGGTTTGGAGTAAGCAAAGATTTGACTTGGGAAATCTTGAAAGAAAAACTTCAACTTTTTCAGAAAACACTTCGATCAAGATACTGGCAGGATAGGCGGTTTGTAACTGGCTGAAGGCTAGGAAATTTTTGAATTGAATGGTGCCTCAAGGGCCGGAGTACGCCCTTATGACGAAGGGGTAGTTGCGAGAGGGGGTGAGTCCCCACTCGAGGTAACCTCCTTCCCTGAAGGGGACGGCTCCTCCTATTTTGCCAGGACCTCTTTCGATATTTTTATTGCAAAAATACTACAATTAATAGTGGTACACCACAATAATTAACCAAGTTATCAATTATGTTGTGTAAATACACTCAGCATAGTAAGAAATTAATAAATATTGTTGAGAAAAACATTTTTCTTGAGAAAATTGGGTAATGTTGATATTTTGTAACACTTTTACACTAAAGTATCGATACTCGATATTTTGAAATATCGATAATCAAACCAAACAATACTTGGGACATCAATATTTAATACAATACAGTATCGATACAAAATATCGATATTTTTATACCCAACTCTATTCCTCATCCATACTAGCCTACACATGGCCCCCAAGATTTATCAAAGAACTGCTGGGAAACAATGTGTCTTACTAAAACAATGATTATTCTCTCAAAGCTATGATACATGCATACATGTATTTCTCGAAAGCTGGTGTTTTATTGATTTTTTGCTTCCGAGTCTACCAAGGTAGCGGAAGCCTTGTTTTCACTTTTCAAGGACGAAAAAAAAGTTCTCCAAAATCAAAATTTTCACTCGCGTTTTGCGTTTTAGACCTTTCTGAACAATTTTGGTTCAGTGTCTGTCTGTCTGTCTGTGTGTCTGTCATGAATTCCTTGTAACGCGCATAACTATACGAAGTTATTGTCCGATTTCTATTAAATTTTCAGGGATTGTGCGGGTTGGTGTGTAGACGGTTCCCTATGCAAATCATCATCCCCGGACTGATAGAAGCGACTGCGCATGCGCAAACGTGAAATCCTTGTAACGACCATAACTTCTACATTTTCCATCCGATTTCAATGAAATTTTCAGGGATGTTACAGATTGGTGTGTAGACGGTCCCCTATGAAAATCATCATCCCCGGACTGATATTAGCTACTGAGCATGCGCAAACGTGAATTTCCTTGTAACGGCCATAACGTCCACATTTTCCACCCGATTTCGATGAAATTTTCAGGGATTATGTGGATTAGGTTGTAGATGGTCTCCTATGAAAATCAATACCTTCGGACTGATAGTAGCTACTGCGCATGCGCAAACGTGAATTTCCTTGTAACGGCCATAATTTCTACATTTTCCATCCCATTTCAATGAAATTTTCAGGGATGTTACAGATTAGTATTTAGATGGACCCCTAGGATAATCATAGAGAATGGGTTTTTATAGAGGGATGGTCCCCTGTGAGAATCTCAAAGCCTATTCATTGCATCACTAGGCCTCCATAGCTCAGAGGGTAAAGATTAAAACTATCCCCCAGGGGTCGCGGGTTCGAATCCCATCCGAGGCTAAGTATTTTTTTGATCCAATCACATACATCTACTCACTTAATTTTTCATCCGAATTTGATGACATTTTCTAGGATTGTCCAGATTAGCGTGTAGATGGTCCCCTATGAGGGTAGTGAAAGGTACTTCGAGATTGGTGTTTTGAGATTAACTACTATGCATCGGATCATCTATATAATCGGGTTATGAATACGAGGAAGCTATGTGCCACACCCACTTGGCAGACGTTTTCTTCCTTTAATACCTACCATACAATTTATTCTTCAATAATAACGGTGGCATCTCCACCAGCTCATTTCATATTGACTCGGTATGCTCACTGAGTAAAACGTTCTTCGTGCCCTGAAGAAGGTTATAAATTTACCAAAAGCTCGACAAAGGAGTTTAATTCCAGTTGACCCCATTCCGAATCAGTTGATCTAGAGTGTTTTGTTGGGTAGATCTACATACTTGCTTACTTTGTAAAATTCCTCACCCTTGACTCAATGATGCAAAATCCTGAGTGCTGGTCGGAGGTACCTTAAGTGCCCCTTAAGATGAAATTGCAGAGATATAAGTCAAGTTACAAATCTCCGGAAAAAAATATAATTATAATTGAACAGACTTCAATTAGAAAAGATTCACCATTTCAGTCCATCGGACAAAATAACCTCCGAGAAAAATGCAGTAAGAAACCTTTCGTTACTCTTATAACCACAGGAACCGGAGACAGGTTTATAACTCACGATCAGTGCAGAGGGAAATTTCCTGGTCCTTTCTCCCCATGAGAACCCCTGAGTGATCTTTCAGGCTGAGCGTGCACTCAGGCGACCACAACACTAGAGTGAGCCATCTCAATCAACCATAAATACGGGCCGTTGAGTGGAGGCCGACCCTCAACTCAGATGAGTGTGAGTGGACACACACTCTCAAGTCTTGTCTACGAATTCCGCCCGTACTGTTTTCAGGAAATTACCGGTTTTAAACGTCAAAAGCAAAAAAGCCAGAAAGTTCGTATTTGGATTCATGTTCAAATGATAAAAAACTCTAAATTGCTCAGCAAAACGTTGTTCCAGCTTGGGAAGGTCAGGGCGAGAAATGAAACCTATCTAGAGCTGTGAATGTCGAAAATAGCAGGATGACGGTCATTACCTCATCTCCTAATCTTCAGGCTCTGCCCCATCACTGGACCGCTTTGAAAATGTTTACAGTTGTCGTGGTAAGATTGATAAATCCTGTTATATATACATTAAGCTACTTTCTTATTTTATTCATATGTTTGGTTGGTAATGAGGTTTTCGGTTTTCTGTCTTCAATTTTGGTTTATTATTTTCAATAATGAACCTTTGGAATCGACCAAGAAAAAACAATTTTTAACGTAACATCCTTGTAACAGCTTCAACACTTACATTGTTCATCCGAATTTGATGGAATTTTGTAGGACTGCTCTAATTGGCTTGAAGATGGTTCCCCACGAAAATCGCTGCCTCTAGACTGATTATACCCACTGCGAATGTGCAAAAGTGAATTCCTTTTAACTTCTAAATTTCACATCCGATTTCGACGAAAATTTCAAGGTTCATGCGGATTGGGGTGTAGATGGTCCCCTATGAGGGTAGTGGATGGTACTTAGAGAGTGATGTTTTGTTATCAACTACTATGCATCGAATTATCTATACAATCGGATTATGTAAACGAGGAAGCTATGTGCCACACCCACTTAGCAGACGTTTTTTTCATTCAAACCTCACTTTATCTCTTAAATTTAAGAGCTAAAATAAAGTTGACTAATCCGTTAGAATGCTCCGTGGCCCATCTTCTGGCTTACCTCTACAATTCTTCTACAAGAATTAATAGGATCACCAAGCGTTGTAAAAAACGCTGCAAATCATTGCTCAAAGGTTTACTATTTTCTGTATAGATCATCCTTCTGTATAGATCACTGGTTCTCCATCAATAGCACCTACCACCATCTGTATTCTCCCTTGACCTTCCCTCTCAAAATTCAGCTCCTGCGTTCAATAGGATTGAAAATGGCTTCGGAGCTCACTCAGCTGATCAGTGATGTGAGGAGTGAAGAAGATATCCTCGAATGCTGGAGACGCCTGGAAGAGCACTTCCATTCAATAGGATTGAAAATGGCTTTGGAGCTCACTCAGCTGATCAGTGATGTGAGGAGTGAAGAAGATCTCCTCGAATGCTGGAGACGCCTGGAAGAGCACCTCCATTCAATAGGATTGAAAATGGCTTTGGAGCTCACTCAGCTGATCAGTGATGTGAGGAGTGAAGAAGATATCCTCGAATGCTGGAGACGCCTGGAAGACCACTTCCATTCAATAGCATTGAAAATGGCTTCGGAGCTCACTCAGCTGATCAGTGATGTGAGGAGTGAAGAAGATCTCCTCGAATGCTGGAGACGCCTGGAAGAGCACCTCCATTCAATAGGATTGAAAATGGCTTTGGAGCTCACTCAGCTGATCAGTGATGTGAGGAGTGAAGAAGATATCCTCGAATGCTGGAGACGCCTGGAAGAGCACTTCCATTCAACAGCATTGAAAATGGCTTCGGAGCTCACTCAGCTGATCAGTGATCTGATCAGTGAGCAATGATTTGCAGCGTTTTGGTTTATTATTTTCAATAATAAGCCTTTGGAATCGAGCAAGAAAAAAAAAGTTTAACCCCCCTCAAAATTTGATGTTTTACGTTTCAAGGTGCGTAGAACACAAAAATCGAATAAAAAAACGCTGCAAATCATTGCTCAAAGGTTTATTATTTTCTGTACAGACCACCCTTCTGTATAGATCACTGGTTCTCCATCAATAGCCCCTACCACCACCTTCTCCCTTGACCTTCCCTCTAAAATTTCAGCTTCCTGCGTTCAACAGGAGAGAAAATGGCCTTGGAGCTCACTCAGCTGATCAGTGACCACTCATGCGCCTTCAGCATTCTCCATTGACCCGCCCTCTCAAATTTCAGGTTCCTGCGTTCAACAGGAGAGGAAATGGCCTTGGAGCTCACTCAGCTGATCAGTGACCACTCAGGCGCCTTCAGCATTCTCCCTTGACCTTCCCTCTCAAATTTCAGGTTCCTGCGTTCAACAGGGGAGGAAATGGCCTTGGAGCTCACTCAGCTGATCAGCGACCACTCAGGCGCCTTCAGCATTCTCTATTGACCCGCCCTCTCAAAATTCAGGTTCCTGCGTTCAACAGGAGAGAAAATGGCCGTGGAGCTCACTCAGCTGATCAGTGACCACTCAGGCGCCTTCAGCATTCTCCTTTGACCCGCCCTCTCAAATTTCAGGTTCCTGCGTTCAACAGGAGAGAAAATGGCCTTGGAGCTCACTCAGCTGATCAGTGACCACTCAGGTGCCTTCAGCATTCTCCTTTGACCCGCCCTCTCAAATTTCAGGTTCCTGCGTTCAACAGGAGAGGAAATGACCTTGGAGCTCACTCAGCTGATCAGTGACCACTCAGGCGCCTTCAGCATTCTCAATTGACCAGCCCTCTCAAATTTCAGGTTCCTGCGTTCAACAGGAGAGGAAATGGCCTTGGAGCTCACTCAGCTGATCAGTGACCACTCAGGCGCCTTCAGTATTCTCCATTGACTTTTGATTATGGAAATTTGATTACTGGTTACGCAGAAGGCAAAACTGTATAGAGATTAGACCTCTTTTGCGATTCACACTCATGATTCTGTTTTATCGAAGGAAAACCTTCAAGTACTCGTAGGGACCGAACGGTTTGCCCTACAAAGCTCCGGGTGGTCTCAAAAATTTTTAAAAATTCAGTACTATTTAAAATTAGTGAAAAAACGATACCTTTATTTCGAGAGTTTTCGAGCTAGGGCACTCTTGAAAATTTCAACCCTTAATTTCCACCCCTTAGAAGTGACCTACATCAACCAAAAGCTTCGCGGCACAACTAGACCCCAAATGGAGCCCATATACCAAATTTCATCGAAATCGGTCCATGGTAACTAAGAAAAGTGCCGCGTACGGCGTACGGCGGACGGACGGAAATTTTTTTATTCGATTTTCGTATTCTACGTACCTTGAAACGTAAAACATCAAATTTTGAGGGGGGGTTAAAATTTTTTTTTTCTTGCTCGATTCCAAAGGCTTATTATTGAAAATAATAAACCAAAAGTGAACGGAAAGGCTCTAACAATTTATTGATGTCGCACTGGCTTATTATTTTAAATATAAAAAATTTGAATTTGCGGGAATTCACCCATTTAAACCTGCGGGAACTTCCCCCCACCTAACCTACATAAAATTTGGTACACTTTTCATAACTTTATCAGGTGATGCAAGAGCGTTGTTTGTGCTAGAAAAACGCATTTGTGATAACTTCAAGACAATGTTTCAAACTGACAAGTTTTCGGTCGCAGAAAGGGGGACAATGCACGGCACCATCATACGAAATGTTGCGTCACTCGGGCCCCAGTCGAGAATAACGTGGGCAAACATTACGGTTACGACTCACTAATGAACCTAATTTCAGGTTTAGACAGTTTAGCGAAAATCGTTCTCGTGAGGCGAGAACACACAAGTAAACAAGTAGGTACGGCACTTCTGTTCACAAGAGGTCGGGAGGTGTTTATCTCAAAACAGCTCAAATGCCCTCTGACATTTTGCTGAATGCAAATAATAATCTATTAGACGGATAAATAACATTTTATTGGCTATAAAAATTTACAACAAATATACGTAAACAATATAATCGTAATAGAAGCAAAATGGATCATAAAACGCTGCAAATTATTAATCAAATTATTACTCAGTTTATTATTTTTCTGTGTAGATCACTAACCTGCGAAGAACAAGGATTTTCCATTATCAGCACCCACCTTCACTATCAACTTTATTTTAATAGAATGTATCTACCATCAAAAGATCGTTATCCGAGAATAGTGGGTGGAATAGAATGGTGGTGAATTCCAACTTCGTTCGGAGACTTGATAGGACCAAACCTTGGACCTAGTGATAAATTGACTCTACAAACTGTTTAATTAAAGTTTGAAAGTAAATTAACTAATGGGCTCCTCATGAGTTCAGTTGTTATGTTATTAATACTTTATGAATAAACATATCATCGTAAAAAAAAATTTGTGACTCGTTGCGAAGAATACAAGCCTTTTAGGACCTGAAATATTGAAATTTTTACTGGAAGTTTGCATGATAGAGAAGCTCCATGAACATCTGTGGTTCAATGTTTGTCTGTAAAAGGTCAATTTCGTGTCCTTCATTTCTGTTTCAGTTCCAAGACAACATCCAACGAAATTCATCACCATCTGACCATGACTTCTTTATCCAAAAACATACAAAATTCAGCGCATTGATAAGTGTCCGTCCGCCGATAGTGAATCATGTTTCTGTATCCAAAACAGGACGGTGTTGGGCAGTCACCTACCTAAGAAGTCCAAGTCAGAACACCCCACTGGGAAGAAGCAACAGCCAAAGTACCGTTTTTATACCAACTTTATAGAGTTCCCTGGTGCTCCAGTACCAAAATTTACTGTTTGTAGTACATAGGTGGTACCAGTTGGAGGTTGGAGCCCCCCCCCCTCCCATCCCATTCACTTTTCACAGTCTCAGCCATAAAAATCATTCATTAAATTCCCTAACTACCAGTGAGCTCTGGGCATCAATACTAACCTTTTAATAAACATTCAGTGTCTACTCTGGTATCAAACAGAATACTTACCAAAAACGCTGCAAATCATTACACTAAGGTTTATTATTTTTCTGTATAGATCACTTGACAACAAGAATACAGCTTTGCCATTGTCAATACCTACTTCACAATCAAGTTTATTTGGAAGAAATAAACACTTCACACTCAATTCGAAGAAATAGGGAGTTAGGGTACTTTCAATGGGAAATTAGTATAATGGTTGCTAAGAAAACAAAGCTCAGTACAAATCGAAGATACGAACAACGATCACATTTTTGTCAGCTAAAATGTTCATGGAGATTAGGCCTCTTTCACTATTCTTTTTTTTTTGTTATTGGGACGGGGCAAGCCCTTAGTCACTTAGACCATAAGTTTGATCTATTGTGACATGATTCCCTTTTCACTTAAGTGCCCGTTTAGAAACCTCTTCTTTCACAAAGTGAAGAAGTTTTTCGGGCGTTTCCCGAGCAATTTCGGCCGGGACAAGAGTACCCTTACCGAAGTGCCGGAATCTGGTAGATGCTACAGCAGGACACTCACAGAGGATGTGTTCTGCTGCTTTGACTCCTTCGCAGCAGAGCCAACATTCAACTGTCCTGGCCTTGCCCATCTTGTTGAGATGGTATCTCAGGGGGCAATGACCAATCAGGAGAGGAACACTATGATGCGAAGGTCCTTCTTCCTTAGTGACAGCAGAGCTTATGCTCTTATTTTAGAGATGGTGATTAGCTACTTGGCTTGCCCCTGCTTTGGAGTGTTGCGCCAGTATTCAGCTCTCTTGCTGTCCTCCCATTTTTGGACCTATTGAGTAATGAAGCTCTTAGTAAACCCTGAGTAGGGGTTCAGGACCAAAACATTGGGATTCCGATCCATGCTTAGCGAGTCGATCGGCTTCTTCATTGCCATCTACGACTTCATGGCCAGGGACCCAGAGCAAAGTTAACTTATTGCCCCGAGCCGCAGCCTTCAGAGAGTCCAGACAGTCCCAGGTTAGCCTTGATGTTATTGAGTAGGATACAATGGCCTTTAGGGCTGCCTGGCCATCAGACATTATGCAAATTCTCGCAACTTTGAGTCGTTTTTTGGCGATCTCTTGTGCGCATATTTCTATGGCATGGGTTTCAGCCTGATAAATGGTCGCTGTTGTTCCTAGGGGTTTAGTTAGGCTGAAATTTGGGCCTTTGATCCCTAGGCCAGCTTTTCCATTCATCACAGACCCATCTGTGTACCACAGAAGTGCACCTGGTTCATATTGAGGCGTGCCTCTTTTCCAGCATTCACGATCGTTAATGATCACTTCAAAGGGTAGGTAAAAGTTCATTCTCTCTGACATAATGTCCGGGATCGGTGTGGACTTGGTCCAGTATTTCCAGGTGGCCTTCTTTATGGGGGGGGGGGGGAGTTTGAGTTTTTCCGAGTGCAGCATTCTGATAGCCCCCCGGAAGGCTGTCCTCTGAACAAAGATATGTAGAGGGGTGAGGTCAAGAAGAACCTCTAGTGCTGCTGAATGGTTGGTACTCATTGCTCCAGATGTACCAAGGCATGCTTGCCTTTGTAGTTTCACTATTCATACTCGTGTTTCTGATTTATAAGTGCAACCCTTAGGTTCTCATGGGAAGCGAGCGATTGGTGCTACAGAGCTCTGAGTGGTTGCATTCGATTCTAAAAATTCAATACTATTTTAAATTTATGAAAAAAAAATCTTCATGTCAAACTTTTTTGAGCTAGGGAATTTTCAAAATTTCAGCCCTTATTTTTCAACCCTTAGAAGTGACTGATATCAACCAAAAGCTTCGGGGCACAACTAGACCCCAAATAGAACCCATATACCTAATTTCATCAAAATCGGTCCATGGTAAATAAGGAAAGTGCCGCTTACGGTGACGGCAGAATTTTTATTCGATTTTCGTATTCTAATTCTACCCACCTTGAAACGTATACCAACAAATTTTGGGGGAGGGGGTGGAAAAAATTTCTTGGTCGATTCCAAAGGTTTATATTGAAAATAATAAACCAAAATCAAGACAAGACTGGTCATTATTCATCCTGCTTGTCATCCTCACACCAAAATAATTTATTATATTCTGTTAAGTATTTTTCAGTTCATTCATAATCAAGCAAATTCTCACAATTTGAACGTGTTGATTTGAATTTATTGCAATAATAATTCACTTGTGGAGGTAGATGCAAGTCATGCTTAAAGTCTTTACGCTTAGTCAGTGTTCACTATTTTTAAGACGACGTTATGATAACGCTGGTGGAGAGTTATGAGATGAGGTTATGCTGACAACGAAGAATACCTGACTAAACCGTGTCAGGGCTGCCTGCCCAAGATAGGCACACGACTGTTTGAGTTCATAGCATGTTTGTATTGTAACATCTTGTTTGGTAAATACGACTGACAAATAAGATCGGACGTCCTTCATCACAGATGAATTGATGTTCTCGCGAATAATTACTCGTCGTTGCCCAAGTAGGTCTAAACTAGCGGTCTGTTTCACTCGAATAAGCATTTTTCCAAGATAGGATGGTTCTTTCTTATCTCGGTCTCAATTTCTTTAGCTTCATTCAACGGTCTGCCATGGATGTACAGGTGACTTTTTTTCCCCGAGTTTTCCTCTCAGGTCGGACAATTTATTGAACCATTAGCCCTCAAAACGGACCGTTCTCAAAACGAAAAGAAGAAAAATCACCGGTAAATTAGAGCAAATCTTCCACTTTTTTCCTGCTGAAGTCGATGGAAGATCAGGCCATGGGTAACGGCGGGTTTCTTCCACTACAGCGATGTCCGGGGACGTGTCACGGTGGTTGGTGGTTTTATCCGCTTTTGTTGACTTGGCCCGATGAACTTCAAACTTCCATTGTCATAATTTTTTGTGAGGTTCTTCAGCTTCCTCATTTAAAGGTTTTTTTTTCCGGAGTTTTCCTTGAGACGCTGTTGTTCGATGGAACAATAAGTGGCGAGCCTCAAATAACAAGGAGAACTTTAGAAGAATAGTGGAGACAAATAGGTTGACTTAGGAATAGACAGGTTATCAGGCGTACAAGGATACCGGAAGTAGGTAACCACAGTATTTTGTCATTGTGAGTAGTTTCCTGGTTGAGAGGAGCAAGTCACTCTTGAAACCCTACTTCGAAAAGCTTTCGGCGTTTCTTCTCGTCGTCTTGCCCTCAGTCTGCCAAACTTACTGAATTTCATTCGTTGAACAGTTGAAGTCCATTTATCAATATCACTCATTTAATGCCATATTATCATTTCTCAAAGTCGTATTTGGTGATCAACTGAGATGTGACACTGTTTCCACTAATATTTTACATGTCGTGAAGAGGTACGACAATGAACACAAGGCCATCTCGCGACTAGTTTTCAAGTATAGAAGTGACCTTCATGCACTAGTTTCTCGTCCTTCAAGAGAGTTTTTCTTTATAAAAACGCTGCAAATTATTACACAATGATTTATTATATTTTATTTTTGTATATAGATCACTTGTCTGCAAAGCCACCAACCATCCAACATGAAGAAAAACATCGATCGCATTTCGGTCAGCTTTAATTTGAACGGAGATTAGGCTTCTTTTGCGATTCACACTCGTGTTTCTGATTTATCGTTTATTTATCGTTTATTTATAACTACACAATATCTCAAAATTTCATCAAATTCGGGTGGGCGCTGTGAAGGTTATGATTGTTCAGTTTACGCAAGCGGTGGGGCTATCATTCAATTACTTTTGGAGGATTCAAAGGGGATAATTCAGAGTCGCAAATATACAACCCCTGAACATTCTGACAGACACACACATTCAGACTGACAGTGAGACTCTCCTGACGAGGAAGGCCTGGTTCAGGAAAACAATGCTTCTACTATACCTTTTAAACGATTTTGTTACGAGATATCTTGAGCAAATGTTCTAAATTTTTCTCCTTGTGCTCCTTTTTCTTTGTTGCGCATCCTGGGTTCGATCAAATGTTAATGTGAGTTTAAAGAACTCTCAATTTAGTAAAAAATACGTAATTGGACTTGGAGAAAGCTGCTAAACTTGGTTCTTCGAGGGTTGGAGGTTGTGTTATAATATGTTGCAGAGCTAAGAAGTGCAAGAGTTGGCAACTTGCAGGATGGAATGCCGGCGAACGGCTCTGGAGGGCCGAGCAAGGAGGCAATAAAACCTGAGGTGACGGCTGGTCGGGTGAGTCACCGCCTCGAGTCCTGTTCGCCGTTCCCAAGTCGAGTTTCCACCGAACCACGATCAGTTCCTGGTGGAGGTTCTTGAGTCTCTCGAAGCAAAAAACCCAGGCTGACACGAAAGTTCTTTCGAGATATCCAAGTTTCCACTTCTACGACTTATGGAGGGAGAAGAAGAAGTCATTCCAGAGACGAGTTCAAACATGAACCCACTCGCGGTTTTTGCTCGGTCCGAGCCTGACTTCTCAAGACAGACCTTTTAACTCCTCTATCATGTCGGATGGCCGTTACGTACCTGCCAAAGCAGGTTTGCTAAGCCCTACGGATTTTCGGGCACGGGGTTTTAGGGATGGGACATCGAACGGAAAACCTCGACGTCGGTATTTCATAGAAACATCGTATGAAAAACATCGAGGTCGATAACATTGTGAGGTAAAAAATGCTGCAAATTATTACACAAAGGTTTATTATTTTTCTATACAAGGTGTCTACCATTAGGATGGATCAAACTTCAAGGACGATTCTACGACTAATTTGCAACAAAAAATGTCTCAGCAATTTTTTCTTGACCCACTCAAAATTCTTTTTTTTCCACTTTAAAGTTTTTATTCGTATTTTCGACCTTGCAGCACTAAAATGGTCATAACTCCCTTATTTCTCATGCTACATCCAATCTGAGTTCACCGTTGGACAGAGCGTTAAATTTCCTATCCGTTTAGTGGGAAACCCAGTTTCTTAAAGCCATTTGTAAAAGTTAAAAATAAACAAAAGTCAACATTTATAATTTTTTCGAAAATCGCCATTTTTCAGGCTAAAGATTCAATTAAAGATTTAATTAGAATAAACATCATGAAATTGACTTTTTGTAGCAGAAGAATAACATTGAAGAGTTTCATTAACAACAAAACTCTTTTTACAACAATTATTGACTTTCCACTCCGATAATGAGTGTCCTTCATTGTACCTACCAACACTTTCTGGTATTAGTAATCGTAGCTATGTTACAATGACAATTTTTTTCTGCCGATTGTTCTTTAATTTTATTTTAGTTCCATTTTTGGTTTATTATTTTCGATAGTAAAGTTAGTTTTCCGTTTCAAGGTACGTAGATTCCGAAAATCGAATAAAAAATTTTCCGTCCGTCCACCGTACGCGGCACTTTCCCTAGTTCCCATGGACCGATTTTGATGAAATTTGGTATGTGGGCTTCATTTGGGGTCTAGTTGTGCCCGAAGCTTTTGGTTGATGTCAGTCACTTCTAAGGGTTGAAATTTTGAAAACGCCCTATCTCAAAAAATTTTGATATAAAGGTATTGTTTTTTCCTTCAGATACTACTGAATTTTTAGAGACCACGCGGAGCTCTGTAGGACAAACCATTCGCTCCCTACGAGAGGGTTGAACCTACGGTAAATCAGAAACACTGGTGTGAATCGCATAACAGGCCTAATCTCCGTTCAAATTTTAGCTGACCGAAATACGATCGATGTTTTTCTTCATTTTGGTTGGTGGTAACAATGGCAAAGCCGTGTTCTTTAGAGGCGAGTGATCTATATAGAAAAATAATAAACCTTTGTGTAATAATTTGCAGCGTTTTGGATTCTACGTACCTTGAAGCGTTAACCAACAAATTTTGAAGGGGGTTAAACAATATTTTCTTGGTCGATTCAAAAGGTTTATCATTGAAAGTAATAAACCAAAATCGGAGTTTTTAAAAAGGTGGGAAATTTAATTCATTTGTCAACTAATTACAGTCAGGGGAGAAACCCTGTTGAGGTTGCTCTTCCTCCATTCATAAGAAGTGGACATGTTTTCTTTTAACGTGATTTTATTTTACTGGATAACCTACTCCTATATAATTTTTTTTATCTGTGATAATATATCCGATTTTTATGCACTTCATTTCCATATCCCATACCTTCCCTATTGCATTTATTGTTTCAAGCATAAGGAGACTTTTTTATTGTTTTCCACTAATTATCTTGTTACCTATATAAAGTTATGATTGAATAGTAGGAGGTGTTCTTCTAATTACAAGTAAATTCGATGAAGTTATCTGGTCTGGAATTGGATTTTGTCTGGTTTCCTTGCAGTACCTAGTAGGTCAAATTTATCAAACGATGTTATCATACCATCTCCTCGACATATCGATACTATCGGACCGAAACATCGATGGTTCAAAAACATTTGTTTGATTTGCTAGTAATTTACAATAATTGTAATTCATACGATATGTAAGACATATCGTAGTAGTAATTATTACTACTACGTTTTAGTTCTACAGACTTGTCCGGACTTGCCTGGATGCCGTAGCCTTGCACGCTGTCCCTGTAGTTTGCAAGGGAGTCTTGAGGGAGTTTACGAGCGACGTTTGAGCCTTCAGGCTGGGCAGCACCTGCGCTACACGTCCACCGCATCCGGTTCCTTCGAGTCAGCGGCAGTCGAGTAGGAGGTTGATGAGCTCTTGAATCAAGATTAAGGGGAACCTCTAAAACCCCCGATAATCAGGACTAAAACTGAACGACTTCCATGCTTGTAAGTACTTCTAATAACTTCTATTTTGACATTTTATGTCTTTACATTAAAACGTTATTGTTCTAGGGGATCTGGAGAATCTGACTAATTGTTCAGAATAATTGAATCTGCGCTAAATTCTACCCTTGGCAAACTGTGCGTTTCGTTTGAATACCTATTCCTTGCTAGAGACCAACCTAGGACTGGGGATAATGTATAAAAGATGCAAATTGATTTAGGAAAGCTATATTGTCCTATACTGCCGTCCTTAGCAAAAAGGGCGCATCTCATCAAAATCATTACGAAAATTTTCAGTACAAGCACTTTTCGTTTTTTAAGTTTCGCGTCCAGTTAATTATACTTTTTACCCCATTTTCGGGACATCATACGGTAGGTCCAATCATTCTCCAACTTACTACGGCCTTTTTTCATGGGAATTCACGTCATAACCAATTTAGAGGAGATACGCCCTTTCCGCTTAGTAAATGAGGGTGATATAATATCTGATGATATAATATATGATATAATATATAATATCTAATGATATAATATAATATATAATATTATTATATGCCTTTTTTGTTAAGCATTCCAAGCACTTCAAGCGGTTTCCTGGCCGATTTTAGCCGGGGTTTTTAACATGATTCGTTAGTTGTTTCTACACTACTTCTTCTCTTACGCAGATTATTAAATTTAATCATATGGAAAAGTTCGGTGACGAGCGTCCAGCCCAGTTTGTTTGGTGACTTATCATTAATAAGCGAGCACCCTACGAGATCCGGCTTTTCCGCTAAGCATTTTGGTTGCCAAGAACATATTTCGAATTTTTGCTAATCAAAAAAGCCGTATCTCAGGAGATGCGGCTTTCTTGCTTAGTAGAGAAAGGTATTCGGCATGATATCCGCCTTTTAGGCTCAGGAAAAACGACATGCCTAATCGCCTAAGGATTTCAAGAAATTTCAGAGATACGCCCTTTTTCACTAGCGTTTTTGTGTGTTTGTTTCATAGGTACATGAATGAGGTATCATAAGGTGCAGAAGACTCCAAAGATTCTAGATATGCAAAAACCTGAAAATCGCCAAAATCCGAGATACGCCCTTTTTGCTAAGGACGGCAGTATTCAATGAGGCTTGAATCTATAGATGGGGGAAAGAAGTATCAATAGAGTTTACCTATTAGATCTTCGGATTTGAACCACGAGGGTAAGTGAAGTGATCTTGTATGAAAGTTTGTACTTCCACGATCGATGTCTGCAAATAGACTGGCGAGCTATCCCTGAGTAGCGATTCGATAGAGAGGAAGAATCGCTCCATCGAATCACGAATCAGGTGACAGAGTAACAGGTGCTCCGTCACAACTCGGGCACATGGACTTCTCTTTTCCAGTTCAAGTACATGTTTCAAATCTTACCATCTATAAGATATTTTGGAGATTCTACGTGGAAGATGAAGCAGAAGGACTCAGTTTCTCCTTATAATTCTTTTATAAGGCAAGCGCCTTCGGGGCAAGCTGTGGTCCCTTCTTCAAGCCTAAAAATAGAATAAAAAACACATTTTTTTCAAGATTACAAAATTGAACTAATGTTAGATTATAAGATACGAGGTTGCTAGTACCAACCAGTCCACAGAGAATAAAATAAAACAAAACTACAAAAAGAAAAAAGGAAGATTTTTATATACTTGTAGCCGCCCCCCAGATAGTCTAGACCTATCCCGAGTAGGGATCTCCATGCCAAGCACCCTGGAAGAAGAGTGGTGAGGACCATGGGTTCTCCCTAGATACTTCTTCAATCGTCAGTCGGGTTCAGGACGAGCCAGTGAACTGACCGCAAGGGGAGTTTGACGGTCTAGAGCTATGTAATCGATTTATAATCTGTTTTGAACCAAGTTATTGTAGAATACAGTTGTTTCTTTATACGCGAGTGATTTATGATCCTCACAACCAACTGGAAGAAGAGGAAATACTGGAGAATGGAATAAGAGGTATCCCATCTCCATCATCAGAAGTGGGATACCTCTTATTCCATTCTCCAGTATTTTCTCTTCTTCCAGTTGGTTGTCAGGATCATAAATCACTCGCGTATAAAGAAACAACTGTATTCTACAATAACTTGGTTTGCAGTTTGCTCGGTACAGGGTTTCGAGCAGTTTGCTCAGAATGTGGTGTCTGGCGGTTAGATACTCTTAGTTCGGTCAGAGTGACCCATTTACAGCATTTTCATATTGTGATTTTTTTGGACGAGGTTTGCCTATTTCGTCCATCCCCAGATTTGTATGAAGCTTTTTCTTTTTCAATAATTGTGTTCACCCACAAAGGTAAGGGTGTAAAAAGTACTTTTGATAAGAACTAACCACACCATTTTGGTTTGGTTTGATTGTTTTCAGCACGTCGAGGACGACGTGACTGTCAGGATGGCCGTGTAGCCGCCCCCCAGATAGTCTAGACCTATCCCGAGTAGGGATCTCCATGTCATGCACCCTGGGAGAAGAGTGGTGAGGATCTTGGGTTCTCCCTAGATACTTCTTCAATCGTCAGTCGGGTTCAGGACGAGCCAGTGAACTGACCGCAAGGGGAGTTTGACGGTCTAGAGCTATGTAATCGATTTATAATCTGTTTTGAACCAAGTTATTGTAGAATACAGTTGTTTCTTTATACGCGAGTGATTTATGATCCTCACAACCAACTGGAAGAAGAGGAAATACTGGAGAATGGAATAAGAGGTATCCCATCTCCATCATACTTATTGTTGCCTAAATTTTATTTACCAATAATCATTGGTGATGATGCAGGAGTAAGTAGCTAGAATGGGAGGACAATAAGAATTTAGAAGAGAAACGGTTGTTTCATTTTTGAAACGGTTGAGCTTGTGGCTCTCGTCTCATGAAACTCAAGGCGACCAGTTGGAAAATGGATGAGCTCAGCTATGTGGAGGATTAAAGGTAGGTACGGATGATTGGTCGGTAGAACATTCTTTCCTTCGGCTCCTTTTTGCCCGTAACCTGGACCAATTAAGATATTATTGTAAGGCTAATCTGGCGGACGTGAGCTCGGATGCCCTCACGCAACCCTCTAAAGTAGCAGCTCCGACCTCTTCCTTACCCTGTGGGTCCTGCTCTGAGGCCCGTCCTTTCTGGGATTCACGAAAGTTTCGAACAATAATTCATTGGAGTCTGATCTTGAGGAACAGGCAAGTGCCTGTTGGGTTAACTTGATACATTTTCCTTTGATTGATAACGTCTTTATTGAAAACGTCTGGTGAGTTTAGGTCGCACACGATCACTGTTAGAACTAACCAGAAAATTCTTACGAATAAATTAATTTACTTCTGAGATTTTTGGTAAACTTTTGGCATACCAATTTGAACTTTTGGCAAATCCATTACGTTTCGACTGGTGCCCTTGTCCACCTTTTGGTTTATTATTTTCAATAATGAACCTTTGGAATCGACCAAGAAAAAAAAATTTTAACACCCCCTCAAAATTTGATGGTTTACGTTTCAAGGTACGTAGAATCCAAAAATCGAATAAAAATTTGGCCGTCCGTCCGCCGTACGCCGTACGCGGCACTTTTGCCACTTAGCATTGACCGATTTTGACGAAATTTGGTATGTAGGCTCCTTCTGGGGTCTAGTTGTGCCCCGAAGATTTTGGTGGATGTAGGTCACTTCTAAGGGTTCCAAAATCAATTTTGAAAACGCTCTAACTCAAAAAATTTTGATATAAAGGTATTGTTTTCCCTTCAATTTAAGATTCTATAGAATTTTTAGATTTTTTTGAGACCACCCGGAGCTCTTTAGGACAAACCGTTCGCTCACTACGAGCATTAAATGCTTGAAACTCGTGTTTCTGATTTATCGTACGTCCAAACTTTAAATTTTAAAGTTTGGACGTACGATAAATCAGAAACACGAGTGTGAATCGCAAAAGAGGCCTAATCTCCGTTCAAATTAAAGCTGACCGAAATGCGATCGATGTTTTTCTTCATGTTGTATGGTTGGTGGCTTTGCAGACGAGTGATCTATATAGAAAAATAAAATTGTGTAATAATTTACAGCGTTTTTCCTTCTATGATGTTCAATAAAGCGTTTTTCTCTCTTAAAAAAATTATTAACATGAATAGGGTAACTTGTCATGTTAACATTTCTAAAAAATGAAAAAAAAAAAAATGCCGGACTAGTATTTTGATAATAAATGGGTACCTAATTTGGTTTTAAAACAACTTACGGTGCTAGCCTCTCTGATGCCTTGAGGAAGCTTATTGTGCCAGCGAATAGGTAGCTCATTGAGCTTTTGCTCAAGAATGATTCGTCTGAAGACGAATGTGTGTATGTATGTATGAGGACAAATTGTACTTTTATATAAGATAAACAGGCTTTTGGTTGAATACAATGCGTTTAATCAGAGAGGTGTGTCAATTTCCAGTACACAGCGAAGTGAAATTTTCGGGACTGTGGTTGAACAAAACGTTAACCTGGAAAAATCATATAAATCATATCCTTAATAAGGGAGAAAAATATCACAACGTTTTGAGAATGGTGGTGAACAGTAAATGGGGAGCAGATCCATCTGTAGCTTTGATGTTCTACTAAGCTACTATCCGTGCGATAATTGATTTTGGTAGTGTGTTTTACAGACAGGCTTGTGCATCAAATTTTGTAAAAATTTCACGATTGCAGTATAAAAGCTTGTGAACGAGTCTGGGCATGCTAAAATCAACTTCTATTGATGTCTTATTGGCAGAGTCTGGGGAGCTCCCTCTACATCTGAGGAGGTCCATTCTTTCAGGCCGTTACATGTTGCGCTTGAAAGCTCGAGAGGCTGTAATAATAAATGACGTAGCAAATTTGAGCACAAACGTACTCACACAACGCCAATGATTAGCTAAGCCAGAACCCCCTATTACACTAAGCTTCATTCAAGATTATTGTGATTTATCTTTGATGTGGACAGCCCCTTGCCCTGTGCAATTTCATTTTGACTACGAAGCTATTATGTTACCAGTTCATATATCCAAATACACCAAACCACAAGATATCGCACCCGACATGGTTAATATCAACTTTCTGGAATATTTACACGATCGGTGGGCTAATCATACCATTATTTTCACTGATGGTTCCAAGGATGTGAACAACGTTGGGTGTGCTTTCTATGACGTTACTAATTCTTATCATCGAAATTTTAAATTTAATAATCAATGTTCTAGTTTCAGTGCAGAAGTAATAGGTATTCTACTAGCGTTAGAGTATGTTGCTTCATGCGTTATAAGTAGAGCTCGGAATTTGCATATTTTGCATATCTTTTATTATGCGGTATATCTTTGTATTTGAACGTTTTGAAGGTTTCTGAAGGGTTTGCGGTGGTTTAAATTGAAATTAAAATTGCATATTTCGGTCATTTTGGGGATTTTTGCATTTTTTGGTCATTTTGGGGATTTTTGCATATTTTGCAGCATATTTTACCAGTTTTTTGCGTATTCTGGATTTGCGGTTTCGACCCATCTTCTGCACTGGCTATTCGAAAAACCATGGACGCTCTGGAGGGCAGGCAGATCGCCCATCGTTTGGCCTTTATAAATGCCAACTTTAGTACCATACCCCATTTGATAAACCACCTGGAGACCGACCTGCTCGAAAAAAGCTCCCACTGGCATGGAACAACTGGAAAAGCCGTCAAGGATAAAATGGAGGGGGTCCTATCGAAAAATCCAGGGTGGCCTTCAGTGGTTCAAATCGCGAAAATTCTCAAAGAAGAAGACAGCTCATGGGACTCTCCCTACACTCCAAAAGTACTTCCACTTTTAAATTTTTGCCTATTGTATCTTGCGATGTAGAGAGATCGTTTTCTGCATTGAAAGAAATTTTAAGTGACAGGAGACACTGTTTTACACCTGATAATTTGGAGCGTGTAATTGTTGTCCAATATAATATGTAGTTCATCTTTACATTTTATACCTAGTTCGTATAAATGTATAAAAATAAATAAAAAATGTATAACTGATTTTTTGAATTGCTTGTTTACTTTACCTGATGCTTCATAACTTTTTTCTAGGAGAAAAAAGGGCTAAAAAAATGTAATAATATGGAACATCCTTTCTTAAAATACTGAAATTCCAAAGTCGTATGCAGTTTTAAGGGCAAATGCATATTTTTCCAGTTTCCGGTGCATGTTTTCGGGAAATTTTCGTGCATATTTTCCGAGCTCTAGTTATAAGTAGCATAGAGTAGACGTGGCGCTGTTTTCGGATTCACCGAGTACTCTTACATTACTTAGAGGTGGTCCCAGGAGAGCTAGAAATCCATTAATTGGTGGGATATTAACTAAATTGAGGGAACTTGTTATGGTGGGAATATCCGTTCATTTTATTTGGATTAAGGGACACTGTGGGATGGGTTACAACGAGAAGGTGGACAAAGTGGCCAGACAAGGAGGGGAAAGGGGGACTTGTGTTGACATGAAAATTCCTAAAGAAGATTTATTTTCTTCCATAAATAAACATCATCGGTCTCAATGGATTGATCAATATAAATTATCAGAAAAAGGAGGTTTTTATAAAATTTTTAACCCGGTTCCACCGTCGATACCTTAGTTCACTCACGAAGTATCGAACAGAAAGCTTGACGTCATGATGAACAGGCTCCGTTCCAATCATGGGAAATGCTCCATGTATAAATTTAAAATACTAAAGCAAATTGATTCCCCCCTGTGCCAAGCTTGTGAGGAGGATGAGGGAACTCTAGAGCACATGGTTATGATATGCCCAGCGTACAGTGATGTACGTGAGGAGCTGTTCAATAATATTACCCCGATTCTGATCCAACCATTCCACTACCACCAGCTCATAATATTACATATTATGTAATACCGCTACATACAAGTTTATTTTTGATTTTTTCTCTACAGTTAATGTGAAAATTAAGAGGAAAATGAAATGTTACTAGTTAATACGATATGATACCGCCTTGTGGCAAAATGTATAATTGTACAATGACAATTAAAAAAAACGCTGCAAATCATTGCTCAAAGGTTTATTATTTTCTGTATAGATCACTGGTTCTCCATCAATAGCACCATCTGTATTCTCCCTTGACCTTCCCTCTCAAATTTCAGCTTCCTGCGTTCAATAGGATTGAAAATGACTTCGGAGCTCACTCAGCTGATCAGTGATCTGAAGAGTGAAGAAGCCTTTGAGCAATGATTTGCAGCGTTTTTTACCCACCAACATTTTTTTTACCTACCAACTTTTTTTTACCTACCAGCTAGGTACTACCTACCACACCATACTGGCTTCACACCTTCACAATCAAGTTTATTAGAAAGAACTAAACGCTTCACACTCGATTCGAAAAATAGAAAGCTTCATATAGAAATTTGATTACTGGTTACGCAGAAGGCAAAACTGTATACAAATCGAAGAAATGAACAGCGATCGCATTTTAGTCCGATAAAATTTGAATGGAGATTAGACCTCTTTTGCGATTCACACTCATGATTCTGTTTTATCGAAGGAAAATCTTCAAGTACTCGTAGGGACCGAACGGTTTGTCCTACAGAGCTCCGGGTGGTCTCAAAAATGTTTTAAAATTCAATACCATTTAAAATTGGTGAAAAAACGATACCTTTATTTCGAGAGTTTTCGAGCTAGGGCACTCTTGAAAATTTCAACCCTTAATTTTCACCCCTTAGAAGTGACCTACATCAACCAAAAGCTTCGCGGCACAACTAGACCCCAAATGGAGCCCATATACCAAATTTGAACCAAATCGGTCCAGTGTTGCTAAGAAAAGTGCCGCGTACGGCGGACGGCGGACGGACGGAAATATTTTTATTCGATTTTCGCGTTCTACGTACCTTGAAACGTAAAACATCAAATTTTGAGGGGGGGTTAAAATTTTTTTTTTCTTGCTCGATTCCAAAGGCTTATTATTGAAAATAATAAACCAAAATCAGAGTGAGAGAACATTCAGATTTATCATTTCTTTAAACATATGTTCTATGTTTAACAACCAGAGAAGTTGTTGAGAGTCATTATGAAAAGCGTACAGCATCTTTTGGATATTATACGTGCAAATTTACAGTATATCGATCAGTTTTGTCATAGAAGGAGACTAGCTCAACAAAATTATAATTTTCTAGGAAGCCAGAACTGAGGGTTCCTCACAGGTCGTCTTGAACCTCCGACAGCAAGTAATACGAGTATGTGCCACCTGCCATCACCACATCCTGTGATCCACACCTTACGCAGTTTACTTGATACTTGTCTCTTCGGAGACCTCAGCTCTCGCCGGAAGTTCTCGGACCGCTGACTCGTGAAGGCTTCAGAGTAGGTGAAGCCACATAAGGTCGTATCCATCAACATCTTTGTATGAATCATAAAATTTGTGTTTTAGGTTCCTCAAAAGCGGAATTCGCTACTGAAAAAAATTAAAGCTCAGCAGTTACCTATTTGTAGTATTATCACAACATTTTCAAATGTTATTAAATTATAAAAACATCATCACTAAGCTCAGTATAGTATTATCATCTAAAAACGCAACAAATTATTACACTAATATTTATTATTCTTCTGTATTGATCACCGCATGTAAAGAACATACGTCTTTCCATTATTAGTACTTCTACCTACCAACCATATATTCTACAGAAAGTTGATGCCTGCTACCAAAACATCGTTATCCTGGAGTGCCCACATATTTATAACGAATTTGGTTCTTGGTTGCTAAAGAAGCACTACTGAGTGACGTAAAACTCTATTAAAAGACAAGTTCTCCCTTTATAGGAAAAACGATAATCATGGATATGTCTAGGTATTATTTTCTCCATTAAGAAGAAATTAGATTTGAAGAGTAGAAATTTGAAACTAACACAGGGAGTTATAACAAAATTATTCATCAACACGTAATTTAAATTATTTTTCAATTTTGCTTCCGAGTCTACCAAGGTACACGGGGGGGGGGGGGTGGTACAGGGTCTTTGTTTTCACTTATCAAGGTTGAAAAAAAGATTCTCCAAAATCGAAATTTCCGCTCGCGTTTTACGTTTCAGACCTTTTTGAACAATTTTGGTTCCGTGTCTGTCTGTGTGTCTGTCATGAAATTCTTGCCACAGCCATAACTTCTACATTTCTCATCCGATTTTGATGAAATTTTCAGGGATTATGCGAATTAGTTTGTAAATGGTCCCATATGAAAATCATCACCCCGGGTCTGATAGAATATCAAGCCCTTAAAATAGACATAGCCCTTGTAACAGCCATATAGCCCTTGTAACAGACATATAGCCCTTGTAACAGCCATAACACTTACATTTCCCATCAGATTTGGACGAAATTTGCCAGGATTGTTCATATTAGCGAGTAGATGGTCCCCTATGAGGGTAGTGTAAGGTACTTAGATATTGATGTTTTGGGATTAACTACTATGCATTGGGTCATCTATACGATCGAGTTATGGAAGCTATGTGCCACATCCACTTGGCAGACGTTTTTAGTTTATCCGACAAAATTTGCTGTTTTCCAATTTTTTTTAACGGTTGTTTGGTTTTATATACTTCAATGAACTGGGGGTTCAGCTGTGGCCGAGCGAGCTGCGGCATGTGTCTCTGGGGACGAGACTCGGACCGGTTGGAGGGGCCGTGGGTTCGGGGCTCGCCTCGGGAGCATATTTTCGGGTGAGTCGGTAGCAGTTCTCCCTCGTCCCAACCCAGGGCGATGTGCCCAATGGGAAGCCATGAGCGAAATCATCAGAACAAATTCTGATCTTCCTTAGGAAGACATCTGATGACGTCCGCGATGCCAGAAACGGCAGTCGGACGAAAATCCAACCTGAAATGGTATTTACTTCACTCACTTCAATAAACTGTTAGAACTGATCGTTCATGACTGTGTATTACATTCCCAGAACTGCTGAGTGCCCAGAGAGCTAATTTGGGCCCTTTATACGACCTTTTCGTACGCCAAAATTTTGGTTTATTATTTTCAATAATGAACCTTTGGAATCGACCAAGAAAAAATTTTTTTAACACCCCCTCAAAATTTGATGGTTTACGTTTCAAGGTACGTAGAATCCAAAAATCGAATAAAAATTTGGCCGTCCGGCCGCCGTACGCGGTACGCGGCACTTTTGCCACTTAGCATTGACCAATTTTTATGAAATTTGGTATGTAGGCTCCATTTGGGGTCTTGTTGTGCCCCGAAGATTTTGGTTGATATAGGTCACTTATAAGGGTTCCAAAATCAATTTTGAAATTTTGAATACGCCCTAACTCAAAAAATTTAGATATAAAGGTATTGTTTTCCTTCAATTTAAGATTCTATAGAATTTTTAGAATTTTTTGAGACCACCCGGAGCTTTGTAGGACAAACCGTTCGCTCACTACGAGAATTTAAAGTTTGGACGTACGATAAATCAGAAACACGAGTGTTAATCGCAAAAGAGGCCTAATCTCCGTTCAAATTAAAGCTGACCGAAATGCGATCGATGTTTTTCATCATGTTGGATGGTTGGTGGCTTTGCAGACGAGTGATCTATATAGAAAAATAAAAAAATAATAAACCATTGTGTAATAATTTGCAGCGTTTTTAATATTATTTTTCTACTGCCTCTAGACGTATATGAGGCATCTTACAAAGTTTCTTCAGAAATTTTAGAAAAAAATAATTACGGTCTAATGGGCTAATGAATAATTCGGATCCCTTTGTGGCATCCTGCTGACTTCAAGGTTTGATACGCGGATTATTAGCTTCCGGTAAACGTTTTTATACAAAATAGAAATGAATACAGTGTATTTCGTGTTCTTGGTTATAAAACCTCGTGTTTAGGGGATCTCGTTCAACAGGTGCGCAGGACAGCCCGTGCAGCACCCTCTCACCTCAACATAACTTGGAAGGGTCGTTCAACTCCTCCGACAAGGCCATTTAAATTTAGAACCAGCTTTCTTCACCAGCTCATGTCAAGCTCTTCTTATAAGAAAGATTGTCCCATTGTCTTCCGCGCATCATTAGTCTTCTCTCCATTGTCTTATCTAATTGGATTGAGCTCTGATTTTTCGACGTGATAATCCCCATAGTGCAGCGTTACGATTGTTGATGGGGATTTTGTTTTTTGTTTTCGCTCGTTTGGTCGGCGGCGGTGAGCGTTTGAAAAAGTTCGAATCTTCTGAGGTCCTCCGAGACAAAAAGATCACGAGTGTCGAGAGGATTTGTGAGGTGCCCTTTGAAGCAGATAAGATTCAGAGATATGATGACATTCCAACGGTAGAGGTGGGTACTGAGGTGTGAAATTTCGCCAAACCCCTTTTGATTCTCTCACATGAACAGAAGAGAAGGCTTCAAACGTGGTTAGTTAGTGATCTCCACGTCCTGAGGACGGAGGTGAGGCCAACTTAAAATTTTAATCAAACTGACCTGTAACATAGTAGCGTATGCGGAGTATTCGTCCACGACTTGTCAAAGGATTGTGCCAACTTGACTTCTTATTTGTTTATATAGGGTGTCTACATTCAAGATGGGCATAATTTTAGGTATCAATTCTACAGGTATTTCTAACAAAAAATGTCTCCTAGCAATTTTCTTCTTCTTCTTCTTTATGTGCCTTATCCAGCTAACCGGACGTTGGCAATCAATTTTCTTCTAACCCACTCAAAATGCCTTTTTTTCACTTCGAAGTTTTTTTTCGTGTTTTTGACCTTACGTGATTAAAACTGTCATAACTCCTGTTATTTACCAAGTAAATTAAAATTTGAGGATATCGTTGGAAAGAGTGTTAAATTTCCAAGCTATCCAGCATAAAACCAAAATTTTTTAGCAATTTACCATTCCTAAAAAATGAAGTCAAAAAGCGAACTTCAAATTTGTTCGAAATATGACTTTTTTTAAATCGAAGTTTTTATTCTGAATCCCTGGCTATTTCGATAGGCTCTCTTCGGAAAAAACATGCTCAAATTTTCAACTTTCCAACGGTTTGTCATTTTTCCTTTTTAAAATTCAAATTGAAAGAGTAAGTCAAGTTTGAATGCCAAAAACTCTGCAAATTATTACACAAAGGTTCATTTTTTTTTTATTTTTCTATATAGATCACTCGTCTGCAAAGCCACCAACCATCCAACATGAAGGAAAACATCGATCGCATTTCGGTCATCTTTAATTTGAACGGAGATTAGGCCTCTTTTGCGATTCACACTCGTGTTTTTGATTTATCGTACGTCCAAACTTTAAATTCTCGTATTGAGCGAACGGTTTGTCCTAAAGAGCTCCGGGTGGTCTCAAAAAATTCTAAAAATTCTATAGAATCTTAAATTGAAGGGAAAACAATACCTTTATATCAAAATTTTTTGAGTTAGGGCGTTTTCAAAATTTCAAAATTGATTTTGGAACCCTTAGAAGTGACCTACATCAACCAAAATCTTCGGGGCACAACTAGACCCCAAATGGAGCCTACATACCAAATTTCATCAAAATCGGTCAATGCTAAGTGGCAAAAGTGCCGCGTACGGCGTACGGCCGGCCAAATTTTTATTCGATATTTGGATTCTACGTACCTTGAAACGTAAACCATCAAATTTTGAGGGGGTGTTAAAAAAAATTTTTCTTGGTCGATTCCAAAGGTTCATTATTGAAAATAATAAACCAAAAACGGAGGTTTTCTTCAAAAAATCCACTTTTTACCTGTCAGAATTACTCGAAACATATCAACATTGGATTCACCGTCAAAAATTACACAGGAAATGATACCAAACTCGTCAAGTCCTCTTGAGATCAAGGCGGACCATAAACCACATAAATCACTCGATTTTCTTGTAAAACACACGTTTTATTTCTTATTAAAATGTTAATAACTCCCTCAATTAACTAGATAAACTCACATTTGACGACACCATTGAAAAGAACATTAAATTTCCTATCTTCCTGATGGAAAACCAAAGTTTTTTGAATAGGCAAAACGGGTGAAAAATGAACTTGAAGAGGAAAAATTGTAAAATCTTGAAATTCTTAAATTTTTCAACCGTTCATGTCCCGGTAGTAGGTAGTATAGTCCTGGACCCGAGGCCGAAAATCGCACTTCATTTAGGGATACGATTTGACGACAAATTATGAAAATCTTTTCAAAAAATTATGTAAATCGCAACTTTCCCAAAATACATAAATTTTAACCCTCAAATTTGCATTTTTTTCAATTTTAGTCTGCCTTATATAAGCATGGGGTTAATACAGGCAGACCACGCTGCTTGAGTTTTAATAAAGTAGTACAGTATTGAGCAAAAATTTGGAGTATCCCAAAATCAACAAATTTTCATCAATAAATTGACAATTTCTGAATTTGATTCTGCCACCAGAAGACTGCGGGCTATCCAAGGCAGACCATGCTCTATTGTTTACATACCACTCATACTTCAACGTGTTAAAATGTAAATCATCCCAAAATTGTCTGAATTTTAAATCAAATTTGACAATTTTTCAATTTAATTCTGTCAGGACTTTACAGCTGCTTAGGTTTGACAGACAAGTCTCAAACCCGTAAGTAGACTTTTAAAATCCAGCTGTAAAAATTTGGGACGTCCCAAACGTTGTGGATTTTTGCACAAAAAGTGTACAATTTTAAAAATTGAGTCTGTCGAGGGTTAACAGCCGTTGAAGAGTGGCAGACAGATGAAAACATCCATGATTGGACCTAATCTATTATTCACGGAGTTTTCATCCATCCCGGAGATATGATGATTTTTCGCGATTTTTGAACATTTCACATGGCCGCCATTTTTGAAAGCAACCGTTTTGGAATGGCAGACTTGAATTTTCTCTCTCAGAATGGACAAGATTTTCATGATTTGTTGTCAAATCGTATCCCTAAATGAAGTGCGATTTTCGGCCTCGGCTCCAGGACCAGTAGGTACGTACGGTTGGTAGGGAGGGATCTATACAGAAGGGTGATCTATACTGAAAATAATAAAACTTTGGGCAATGATTTGCAGCGTTTTTCATAAGCAGAGTTATACTTGGTAATACAACACAACATCCTGACTACAAACCCCATTTCTGCAAGTGGATCTACGACAGGCCGACACCGCAGTTTGCCAACCCAATATTACAGCAGCAATGTCCAGTGGTTCGTTCGTAGTGCAGTTCTAGAACTATCCTGGTCTGCACTACGAACGAAGCTCAAGAGTGTAGAAGGTTTCAGATATTGTGGTGTTCATCTATGCGTCTAATGCAAGGAATGTCTAGTTACTCCTTGAAAAATCTTTTTGTTTTAAAGACCAGCTCACACGAACTACGTTCCCTTTTTTTCGACCGATCAAAATAAGAGTTGAGGAGGCGGTGGAAGAAGCTTCAGAAGCAATTACCAAGCTGCAGGAGACCCCTGGCGTTAAGGGCCTTCATGAGTCAAAAAATAGGTTGACCAAAAAAAAATTTTTTTTGGTACTGTTAAAATCTCCGTTTTGTACAGATCAGTTTGATATGCAACACTATGGGGTTCCAGAAACCAAAGTGGTCCCAAATTGAAAGTAATAAGCCGTAAGAGCTGGGCAGTCTGCTGAGCGCTAGATGCCTAACCCTCCTACAGCCTGACAGGGTGGGATTCACAAACATGGAAATGAAGATTCACTTCTGACAAATCAATTATTTATAATTTTGATAACTTCATACAAGAGGTGAAAGGCAGGAATATTTACGAATGTCATTGTCATAAGTCAGTGCGCACCAGAAGCGTAGGAAGGGCCAGCTTTATCATCGACTTTTTTGAAGTTTTCATCCAGATTTTTTCGTGAACTTCTTCGTTTTTGCCTCTTTTTGAAAACTTTAGAACCACTTCGAGGCATGATATTGTTATACCTAATCGAGAAAACGGAAAAGTCAATATACGAGGATGAAAACTACAGTAGCGATCTTCAAAAGTAACAGAATGAAAATGCGAAAACACAAGGAATGCAGTCACGCTAAAATATCAAGTGACTGCAATTTATCACTACCTGAACCTCTGAAACCTATCCTTCTTCTTCTTCTTCTTTTTATTTTCATTCACAAGTTGATGAAAAGCAATGAGTAGAACAAATCTCGGCATCAACGCCGCGCGCGCTGCGATAAGAAACCAGAGCTGAGATCAGAGACTCGAGGTAGGTAACTTCTTTCGCCGTTTTATCAAAACTATGTTTTCGCGCAGGTTAGGAACATTTTCTTCGGCTGAGTTCAACTTATCGAATTGATTCTTTTTTTGTTCTTTAGAGGAACAGTTGCTGAATAGATTGACATTTTTTCAACCACAAATCCGGTTTTTTCTAACCTCAAAACAAATGAGTGTGAATTCAAAAATGAGGGTGTGGGAACCTTCGTCCCATGAATTGAATTGCTGAGTGGAAAGGGCAAAAAAATGTCAGTTTGGAGAGGGGATTTGACTGTACTGAATAAAAAAAAAATCATGAAATTACCTCGAATGATTGTCGAGAAAAGGTACATCAACGATCATACAAAATTACATTGACTCATGAAGGCCCTTAAAGTCGAAAGCTGCCTTCGACATCTCTTCTAATAATCAACAGGTCTGACGGGGGAGAGGGTCTGGACATGGCGGTGCGCCAAGAAGGTGGAGGTATCTACAGGCTGTATATCGTGGAAGGTAGGCGAGATGCTGAGGAGGGGTGACCGCATTCCTTCCTACCAGCGGGGGCTCTTTCAGACTCCTGTGCTCGAGGTGACTCATCCCCGTCGATGAACCAACCATAATGCTCGCTCCTACGATTATTCAATTTATAAAATCAAACAGTTTTTTCGAGGGAACGTGATTTTCGATTGGATAAATTGACGCGAAAAGGGCCTGAGGAATGCTTACCTGCCTACAAGCTAACCAGTTGACCTTCTGCTGTCTAGTAAGCAGGATTTCTGAGATTACTTCACCAGTACATAAATACGAGTGTTCAACACCAACATCACGGACTGTATTTTCAATAATAAAATCAGTTTTCTCCCCGAAGGGATTCAAAAACTGTTATTTTGGGTCACCACCTGGGCATTTACATTCACCCAAAATCAGCAATTTCTTGCAAAGTTTGCTAGGTGAACGGTGATATCAAAGAGAAGTTAGAGCGTACCTACTAAGCACAACAGCGTTGCCAACATGCGGTGTAGTTTTACGTGTAGTTCAGTGGCGTCAGGTGAGAATATTCGTCAGGCAAACACCCTGACCAGTCTTGGAGGAATAACCAATAATGAAAAACGCAGCAAATTATTACACAACGGTTTATTTTTTTATAGATTAAGCGCCAGCAAAGAAAACAGGTCCATTGCTTGCCCAAGCTTGCCATTGTCAGTACCTCCCAATCATGTTTTTGCTTCATAATCAAGTTTTCCAAAATCGGCTAAAAATTACTTCTAAACAACTGGAAATATAGGAGAATCTCAACAAAACTTAATTTGTTCATTTTGTATATTTTTAGTAGGGCAAACAGTGTTTGCTATGTTTGCCTGGAGGAGACGCCAATGGTGTAGTTGTGTACTTACCTCTTACGTTTTTATGGTAACCAAATTGTATAAGGTTATTATAATTATACTATAATTAATCATAATTAGCACTATACTGCTGAATAAGTATAAGTATAGTGGTTTGATTGATTGTTTCTGTCTTCCAGGATTTTCCTTCATGAACTTATAGCACTTCTTGAAAATTATTCTTCTTTGGACGATGTGGAATTTTGCCTGCTTCCTCCAGAAGAGAGGGGAAATTTCACCGACGAGGAGAGTAGAAATGAAGATGAGTTCGATCTCAATCATCTTCCTGTGAAGATTTTGAGACAAGGTGCGGAATTGGTTGCTTCGAATGAAGCCGGAAATGGAGATCCGAACAGTTTCAACAATCTTATCTTCGAGGATGAAAACATAGTCATTCCAGCTGATTATGCCTCTGATGATGTTGACATTAATGTGATGATGGATCAAGATATATCGATGGCTGAAAATGATATCACCTCGACTCCAGCAATCATCAGAGAAGATAGGATGACTACTCCTGCAAATCGAGATGACCAATCGTCAGAATACTCTTCAGGAGCAAAGCGCTAACAAGAGCCCAAAAAGAGCGAACGTACCATCTCAGAAGAACAGTAAAAGAACAAATCCTCGTCTATATATAATGTGCCAAGAGATCCTTGTGGCACAAAAATAATGTGTAATAAACAAACCAGTGAAATATGCTTAAAAAAAGTGTAAACTTAGGAAGAAACACACTACACTTATGTGTGAAGCTTGCCAGGTGGGTTATCCACCAGCATTGTTTTTATAATCTTCATAAAATGAATAATCTTTGATTTTTGTATTTTGATGTTTGATTTCTTTTTCTTTGATTCTTTATTATCATGTCTAGACCGAGTCTCAAGCTAATTACCACAAGAGTAATGAGGAAATAAAATATTATGTTTCGTGACAACCTTACACATGCGATTTCCCAAAGCGATGCGATTTCAAAGTCCCCTGTAGGGGACCATACCATATTTTTTTAACCAAGACTAAAATAATTCAAATTCCATCCGTTTTTTGCCTTTTTGAGTCCCTTAGAGTAGAAATTAGTAAAATTTTTGAATAAAAAATTTCCATGGGAGCTACGGGAATGGGAGTGTTAATTGCTGATTCAATTTATTTCTCCCCAAATCCCCCCGAAACGTCGGTAAAATCCTTGTCTCCAGTACTCTGTGGTAAAAACCCCCCAAAAAATAGAAACCTGAAACACAAGAAAGCCAGCTCGCGCGCATATCATACACATCTCAGCTGGTAATCAATGGCCCAACTGACACCAACATTAGAGAAACGGTAAAGGGAAGTAGGTGAAGCTAATCTCCAGGTGGGTCGAGCTGCGGCTAAGACCTCAAATGAAGGGTCCAGGGAAAAAACCGACTACCTAAGTCACCTTTCTTCACAAATCGAGTTTTTTATATCGTTGAACTCAGAAAATGATGCTCTTCATTTTAGTAACTAGGAAAAATCGATGTAGTCGGAAGTTATAAGGCTTGGTTTTTGGTGTACAGGGAAAGAACCGACGATGTCTTCGCGTCCAGGGAAAGAACCGACGATGTCACTGTTCCTTGACTGAACCCCCAACACCAAATTCATGGGCTGAAGAATGTTAAAATGACATTCCCGATTCGCGGCCACTCGTTTTTGAAATGCGATAAAAATGTAGGTCTTTGGAACATGAAATGGCGCATGGAGACACCTAAAGAATTTAGGGACATGGTAAAAAGCTCAAGAGTGAAACCTACACCATTCTCAGTCGTGAATGTGAAACAACTCTTGATAAAAGACTGGAGATCCTTATTGGAGAAACGTTATGGAAAAAAATGTTTGTTCAAAATCCAGGAAATAAAGGAAATTTATGTTTCCCATGACCATCCACGACTGGTGAATCATCGTTCATCGTTCAACGGCACTTTCTCATCCAGTGTGATTGGACCAAGACCCAATGAGCTGAACATAATGAAGCAAGGAGAATTTGAATGCCTCTTCCCGCCCACAAAGGTAAGCATCGTTTGATTATACAATTCAGATTAATACAGAGATAATACAGCACGCCATACAGCTGCGGTCAAATTTTTCTCAAAATTTCGGCACGAGTGATGTCTGTAAGTATGGTCGAGCTCTTACTTTCAAAAAATGATGTACTTCTTTTGTAAATCCTTAAAAAATAAATTCGATACCTAATGAGTGGGAATGGTTTTCTTTTGCTTCAGATGGTGAAAACAGTTCAAAAGGCTACCAGGGAAAAAAACACCTCTACCTACGTTCGTCAGAATTTAAAATTTCATTTTTGCACTAGGTAAAAGCTTGTTTTTTTTTTGGTTTTGTTTACCACTGTGATGTAATTAAACGACGTTCGAACAGAAAAAAACATGTTTTTTCTCCATTGGACGAGAATTGACATCGTCGGTTCTTTCCCTGTTTTTTGGTGGGTTTGCTCAGTTTTTGAATTTTTTAACAAGTAAGTAGTATAATAATAGCGTCAACATTTTGTGGAACACTTCAATAGATGTTTTAGTGCATAATAAGACTTATTTCAATTTTTTAATTGCATCTAGTCAAACAAAATCGCGTTTCAAAATGAGTTTTCTCGTTTTTAAGGAAAAGTGACTTAGTCGCTTTTTTCCCTGGACCCTTCAAATGAACCTTTGGAATCGAGTAAGAAAAAGTTTAACCCTCCTCAAAATTTGATAGTTTACGTTTCAAAGTACGTAGAATCCGAAAATCAAATTTAAAAAAAGAAAGTGCATTAAATTTGGGAAACAAGCATGAACAAATCAAATCGATATCCCATCACCTACTTCGTCGTTTTTCATCCCACAATATTCGTTGACCATTCGTTCGAAAACTCTCGATTTATCCAACCATATTATGTTAACTACTGCGAAGTGCGTGGCTAACAAGCTGAGTTATGAGCATTCATTTATTTTTAGTAAAAGGCATAACATGTCTTGTGTTGCAGAGCCCTATGCAAGCGTTTATAGAATTTTGTTTCAAGGAAAAATATATTTTTTTAAAATGAGTCTTGAAATTCAGTTTTGTTTACGTTTCTTGTCGGACGGGGCCAGTATAGTGCCCTACCTAGTCTGGAGGAAGAGGGGCTCCATCCTCTCATTTACAATGAATATCGGCTGGCCAAGTGTCTGAGGATCTATTTATAGGAAGAAGGTCAGACTCGAGATCTCCAGGTAGGTAGTCGGAATAACCTCCAGGTCAACTACCTCGTTACCTACGGAACCACCTTCGTTCCTGTCACACGAAAGCCCCAGGTATCAGATTCTCAACTGCTAAAGGTGGCCGACTTTGAACGTAGCTCGAAAACATAATAAACCTGCCCCTTCCTCCCGTCCTGTGGATGTACAAGAAAGCCAGGTAGCTATTTCTGCAGTTACTCTTCTAATCTTTTTCTCGGATATTCACCCAACCTACTCACCCGAGGCAGAAGTACTCCAGTCCGTTTGGCACTGGCAGAGTGTTATGACATCCCTCTGAAGTTTTTTAGTTCTTTGAGTGGTTCAGCTGTATCTCGAGTCGTCAGCCACAGAATCACAACGTTCGTGAACGAATACCGTAAGTACACGATTTTCCTTGTATTTAAAGAAATTTAAAGACCACTGAACGCTTTTGTTATTTTTATCGATCAAAATAGATTTGTGAATCTCAATCCACGTACAACACTGCGTCAATTCGCTTAATAATCCTGTCAATTTATACAAAGAGCCTTACATTGCAAACGTAAACTTATTATGAATTATTATGTCGTTAGGGTCTCCAAGGGTAGGTAATTTATTCTCAGATATGCAACACCGAATACCCTGTGCTACTGACATAGTGCGCTAAAGGCCGTGAAATGTGCGCAGTTTTTCAATTATATCTTTTATGATTCCAGTAATTTATGTCCATTAATTTTATAAAGTATGTTGAATTTTGACATTTGAGACCAACATAAGGACTGTTGGTGGAATAGTTACTAGGGTACCTACCTACCTACTGCAATTCAAAAATGGTTAATTTTTTCCTAAAAGTAAAAATTTTTGATTTAAGGCTGTTTACGTTTGGTTTATTATTATCAATAATAAGCCTTTGGAATCGAGCAAGAAGAACAATTTTACCCCTCCCCCCAAAATTGATGTTTTACGTTTCAAGGTACGTAGAATCCGAAAATCGAATAAAAACGCTGCAAATCATTGCTCAAAGGTTTATTATTTTCTGTACAGATCACCCTTCTGTATAGATCACTGGTTCTCCATCAATAGCACCTACCACCATCTGTATTCTCCATTGACCCGCCCTCTCAAATTTCAGCTTCCTGCGTTCGACAGAAGAGAAAATGGCCTTGGAGCTCACTCAGCTGATCAGTGACCACTCATGCGCCTTCAGCATTCTCCATTGACCCGCCCTCTCAAATTTCAGGTTCCTGCGTTCAACAGGAGAGGAAATGGCCTTGGAGCTCACTCAGCTGATCAGTTACCACTCAGGCGCCTTCAGCATTCTCCTTTGACCCTGCCTCTAACATTTCAGCTTCCTGCGTTCAACAGGAGAGGAAATGGCCTTGGAGCTCACTCAACTGATCAGTGACCACTCAGGCGCCTTCAGCATTCTCCGGAAATTTTTTTATTCGATTTTCGGATTCTACGTACCTTGAAACGTAAAACATCAAATTTTGAGGGGGGGTTAAAATTTTTTTTTTCTTGCTCGATTCCAAAGGCTTATTATTGAAAATAATAAACCAAAAATGTTCCGTCCGTACGCCGCACGCGGCACTTTTCTTAACAACACTGGAATGATTTGGTTCAAATTTGGTATATGGGCTCCATTTGGGGTCTAGTTGTGCCGCGAAGCTTTTGGTTGATGTAGGTCACTTCTAAGGGGTGAAAATTAAGGGTTGAAATTTTCATGAGTGCCCTAGCTCGAAATAACTCTCGAAATAAAGGTATCGTTTTTTCACCAATTTTAAATAGTATTGAATTTTTAAAATTTTTTGAGACCACCCGGAGCTCTGTAGGACAAACCGTTCGGTCCCTACGAGTACTTGAAGGTTTCCCTTCGATAAAACAGAATCATGAGTGTGAATCGCAAAAGAGGTCTAATCTCCATTCAAATTTTATCGGACTCAAATGCGATCGCTGTTCATTTCTTCGATTTGTATTCAGTTTTGCTTTCTGCGTAACCAGTAATCAAATTTCCATATGAAGCTTTCTATTTTTCGAATCGAGTGTGAAGCGTTTAGTTCTTTCTAATAAACTTGATTGTGAAGGTTTGAAGGCAGTATGGTGTGGCAGGTAGTACCTACCAATGGTTGGTAGGTAGAAACAAAAAATAAATGAAAAGTGACAATGGCGGAACTGTGATCTTTGCAGATGAGTGATCTATACAGGAAAATAATAAACCTTTGTGAAATAATTTGCAGCGTTTTACTGATAGATTCCTAACGACGGAATCGAATTATCTTCGTAACTCATTATTTCTTCGGAAATTGTCAACTTTCTAATTTACTCCGTTTTTTATTGAGGTGAATTTCCACTAATACTCAATTGAATTGAAGGGAATTTTATAGTACAAGGATAACGTATTGGTAAGCTTTTTAGTTAGAATTTTAGTTATTTACATATCCCAAACTAACGTCAATTTCTCAAATCTGATTTCAATGTTGCTTACAAGTATACCAAGGAATAAAAAATGTTCCGTCCGTACGCGGCACTTTTCTTAACAACACTGGAATGATTTGGTTCAAATTTGGTATATGGGCTCCATTTGGGGTCTAGTTGTGCCGCGAAGCTTTTGGTTGATGTCAGTCACTTCTAAGGGGTGAAAATTAAGGGTTGAAATTTTCAAGAGTGCCCTAGCTCGAAAACTCTCGAAATAAATGTATCGTTTTTTCACCAATTTTAAATAGTATTGACATTTGAAAATTTTTTGAGATCACCCGGAGCTCTGCAGGTAGGTAAAAAAAGTTGGTAAGTAAAAAAACGCTGCAAATCATTGCCCAAAGGTTTATTATTTTCTGTATAGATCACTTCCTATCAACCATAGGTCCCTACTACCTACTAGGGTATTTTTGAAAATTTCAACCCTTCATTTCCATTTAGTTGGTGGTTTGGTTTGAAATTTCGAAAAATGCCCTAGTAGGTAGTAGGGACCTATGGTTGATAGGGAGTGATCTATACAGAAAATAATAAACCTTTGGGCAATGATTTGCAGCGTTTTTAAATGCAAATTGGTGGAGTAAATCGAGTTTGAATGCGAAAGGTGTTACTCTTCTACTTTGCTTGCTTTGGATCTGTTTAATATTTTTTACCATCCTCAAAAAAAGAAAAAACTTTTTAGGGATTTTAAATTATGACACGAATTCGAAAAGGTGTTTTATTCACGATGCATCCTAAGCGACGATATGCAGGATGCAGGTGTCACCTGAAGTCACACAAACTCAGAAGTAACGCGATTTTTGACCAACTAGCTGTTGAGTGTTCCAGCAGTGGTTGAACCACGGTGATGGTCACTCAACCACGATCCATAAGGCTGTGGTTTTTGTGCTCACCGCGGTTGGTCCTGCTGGAACAAACCTATCGTTACCACCAACCAACATGAAGAAAAAACATCGATCGCATTTAGGTCAGCTAAAATTTGAAGGGGGACTGGCCTGTTTTGAGATTCACACTCGAGTTTCTGATTTATCGTAAGTAAAACCCTGGTTTGTCCTACAGAGCTCCTCGTGGTCTCTAAAAATTCAATACTATCTTAAATTGATGGAAAAACAATACCTTTAAATAAACATGTTTTGAGTTAGGGCGTTTTCAAAATTTCAACCCTTAGAAGTGACCGACATCAACCAAAAGCTTCGGGGCACAAATGGACCCCAAATACCGAATTTCATCAAAATCGGTCAATGCTAATTGAGAAAAGTGCCATGGACGGCCAAAATTGTATTCGATTTTTGGATTCTACGTACCTTGAAACGTAAACCAACAAATTTTGAGGGGAATTAAACAATTTTGGTTTATTATTTTCAATAATGAACCTTTGGAATCGACCAAGAAATTTTTTTTTTAACACCCCCTCAAAATTTGATGGTTTACGTTTCAAGGTACGTCATACGCGGCACTTTTGCCACTTAGCATTGACCGATTTTGATGAAATTTGGTATGTAGGCTCCATTTGGGGTCTAGTTGTGCCCCGAAGATTTTGGTTGGTGTAGATCACTTCTAAGGGTTCCAAAATCAATTTTGAAATTTTGAAAACGCCCTAACTCAAAAAATTTTGATACAAAGGTATTGTTTTTCCTTCAATTTAAGATTCTATAGAATTTTTAGAATTTTTTGAGACCACCCGGAGCTCTGTAGGACAAACCGATGTTACGATGTTTTTCTTCATGTTGGATGGTTGGTGGCTTTGCAGACGAGTGATCTATATAGAAAAATTAAAAATAATAAACCATTGTGTAATAATTTGCAGAGTTTTTGCAATTTTTCAGCTAGTTGAAAATAATAAACCAAAACTAGTGAAACCACAACAGCCGCCATTGGCGACCAAGAGATCATCTTGTGGTTATCATAGGTGGTTCCTACTTGTGTGTCGTATAAATAATCGCTTAAATCCAAAACAAAATAATAAAACTTTCAATTTCATCCAACTCAGAAGTATATTAGATTTACCTTCTAGCTGTTATTGATGTTGGATGGAAGCGATGGTCTTCTGCATCCTCCATGTTGACACTCGAAATAAATAGAATCAACTCATTAGCTAATTCTATTCCCACTGGACACTTTCACTGATCACAAAACTCGCGAAAAACGCATTGCCCATCACTCCGCGAATTAACGGCGAATTAATCCTAATCAAGCAAAATTCGCACTCCCGGGGGGGGGGGGGGGGGGGTTGGAACAGCTTCTGGAGAATTTCAGGCACAACCTACCTCACAACGACCTGACTTTAGGGAAATAACTGGATTTTTCTGGTTCGAAGAACCTGCAGGGGTTGGGGAAGGGTTGCCAACATGTTTTCTATGAGTCGTAGAACAAAGGGCATCATGAGAGGCCTGAAGCTACTAAGAAGATGCAGACAGTTGGAAACCCTGTGGACGAACTGATGGCCGTCAGACAGCCTTTTCTGGGAAATCATTAATCCCAAGATGGGTCACAATCGGGGATGGTTTTGAGATCCTCTTTCCGCTTGTTATTTTCATGAACCTTCGGAATCGACCAAGACAAAATATTTGCACCCCCCTCCCACAAAAGTTGTTAGTTTGCGTTTCAAGGTAGGTAGAATCCAAAAACGCTGCAAATTATTACACAATGGTTTGTAATTTTTCTATATAGATCACTCGTCTTCAAACCATCACCAACCATCCAATATGAGAAAAAAAAAAATTATCAAAAAAAAAAATCAAAAAAAATCAAAATCACCAACCATCGATTGCATTTCGGTCAGCTCTAATTTGAACGGAGATTAGGCCTCTTTTGCGATTCACACTCGTGTTTTGATTTATATATATATATATTTCAATACAAACCCTTAAAATTTCGTAGGGAGCGAACGGTTTGTCCTACAGAGCTCCGCATGGTCTAAAAAAATTCTAAAAATTCTATCGAATCTTAAATTGAAGGAAAAACAATACCTTTATATTAAAATTTTTTTGAGTTAGGGCGTTTTCAAAATTTCAAAATTGATTTTGGAACCCTTAGAAGTGACCTACATCAACCAAAAGCTTCGGGGCACAACTAGACCCTAAATGGAGCCCACATACCAAATTTCATCAAAATCGGTCAATGCTAAGTGGGGAAAGTGCCGCGCACGGCGGACGGACGGCCAAATTTTTATTCGATTTTTGGATTCTACGTACCTTGGAACGTAAACCATCAAATTTTGAGGGGGTGTTAAAATTTTTTTAACATGTTTAATGTTTTAGGGCTGGGGGTCATTCTGTGAATTCCGACACGCAAATCTGCAACGCTTTTTTTTCTTAGTTACCACGGACCGATTTCTTAGTTACCACGTTATATCGGCTCCATTTGGGGTCTAGTTGTACCAAGATGGTCACTGATCAGCTGAGTGAGCTCCAAGGCCATTTTCTCTCCTGTTGAACGCAGGAAGCTGAAATTTGAGAAGCAGGGTCAATGGAGAATGCTGAAGGCGCCTGAGTGGTCACTGATCAGCTGAGTGATCGGCAATCTAATTTCTCCCTTGCGAGGGAAAAACATTAAACATGATTTAATTTCTTGGTCGATTCCAAAGGTTCATTATTGAAAATAATAAAGCAAAATCGAATAAATATTTGGCCGTTCGCACTTTCCTCAGTTTTCAGATCCAATTGATTCCCTTGCAATGAAAATTCAAATGTTCGAGACGATTTATGAAAGTACCTAATAATTTAAAAAACGCTGCAAAAAATGTCACAAAACTTTTATTATTTTCCTGTACAGATCACTCTTCTGCAAAGATCACAGCTTTGCCATTGTCACTATTTATTTATTTTTTACCCACCCACCATAGGTACCTACTACCTACCTACTAGGGCATTTATGAAAATTTCAACCCCAACCATCAACCAAATGGCACCAAATGTCAGGATGAAGGGTTGAAATTTTCAAAAAGGTAGTAGGTACCTACGGTTGGTGAGTAAAAAATAAATAAATAGTGACAATGGCAAATCTGTGATCTTTGAGAAGAGTGATCTGTACAGGAAAATAACAAACCTTTGTGAAATAATTTGCAGAAAATCTTATCATAGGGACTCAGTGCTGCTCTCGTACGTATGGGAGGCATACAATGCTCAGTGTCATCCATCATGGAACATCCTTGTTCAGAACAAACTTGTTCTCATTCTCTCAGTACATTTTATTGCGATTCATATATTATGTTCATTACAATCTGGTGCCTTATTTTGTTGTGATCGACATACAAATAATATTACGGGATGCCACAGAAGACTTGAAGACCTACAGGAAAGCGGTTTTCTTTTGTGTTCCAGAAACTATACAAAAAGGTGCCTGTGACTTGGAGCTGCAGTAGAACCTTCTTTGTCTGCTGAGGGAGTCGACGACTTCTGAATCAATGGACCCTATTCCGAGGATAAGAGTTAGAAAGGAAATATTCGGCCAAGTCGTAAGATCAACAGACGACACTCCATCCTCGCCTAAACAGGATAGTGTGTCAGAATGGAAGAAGTCGTTGTTAATTCGAGATCTAGATTTGGTTCAAGCCAGCATAAAAATCATCGTGGCTATGCCTGCAGAGTCCCAACACATCACCAAGCTCGGTAAGCTCATTCGTGTTTCTTTGAATGACGTGGAAGGGGTTTTGCTGTACAATCATATCCCGATACGTAAATTGGATCTAACTTCCCCATCCAATCTGCCTTGGAGTCGCGAGAGAGATGCAGAACAGAATGACGACAATGCCGACAACGTAAGACCTTGGAGACGAGCTATGATTGCTCGGAATATGGATTTGATTCACACCACCGTGCATGCGTTATTGATGAACCTCCCTCAAATGCACAAACGCCAGCTAGCCGATACAGCACTTGCGACGTTGAAAGATCTACACAATATTATCCTGAACGATGAGAGTTCGCCGCAGCAAATCATCACGTTTACCGGTCCATTCAAAGCGGATGAATCTGAGTACGACGGGTCGTCGAGGATGTCGTTCGATAGTTTGAGCCAAACTCAATCTTTGGATGGATGGGAGTTTCAATCCGAATCTCAAGACGGGATGGAAACAGAAAACATGGCATCATTGGACCGTCCTCATGAGAATCCGTTGTTCCCCGAAGAACCTCGGGTCTCTCGGATTTCGCACAACCCTCCAAGAACCCTCCAGACTCAAACGGTTGAACCTAAAAAATTAAACGTAATGCTTCCTCTTCGAGATGAATCACGATTTCCTGATAATGGAAACAAGAAACCTAGATGGAAGTTCTGCAATATATGCAAAAACAGTTTATTTGACGGATCCTGTGTCTCTTGCAAGCATTTCGCTTTGAAGATGGAAACTAGCATGAAGCAGAACGTGTTTTATGAATGTTCTCATGCCAATAACGCAGGTGGTTCCAATTGCAAAGTTTGCAGGTTCAACTTGATTTTGAAGTTCATGCCGAATTACGCCAGCCAGAAAGTCGAGGTGATTCACAGGCAAATTGGACCGCGGCCCACGTCACAGAATGAAAATTCCCAGGAACCGTTTGAAGATGATACGAGAAGTCGCGTCAGCTCCCCCAATTTTCCAAGCACCAGTGCTTTCCAGTCACCGCTGAGTTTCGGTGCTGGACGCGATCTCCGTCCAAAACCAACTCCTTCACCTTTGATCGAACAACCGACTTCCGACGAACCTTCCATCGTCATTTCCGCCATCAGCTCACTTGCTAAACCAGCGAATCCCGTTTGTCCCGTCTGTGCTTTCGAAGTCCCTGAAGGCAACTGCAGACCCTGTCGGACGTTTGCTCAGCGTATGGAGGAGCTGATGAAGAAGGACATCTTCTACGAGTGCGCCCATGAGAACAACTCAGGATCACCGAAATGCCGAGTCTGCAGGTACAACCGGATCGCGCTTCTCCGGGCAGACCAAGGAGGCATCAAGGAAATTGTGCCATGGAGTAAATATTGAACAAAATGAAAAAATAAGATAATTATAATCAATTATAAGGTACAAGTTATTATTTTTGAATAAATGTAAAATAATTTTAGCTTTCCGCAGAGGAATATTTTGTGTTTAGTTTCGGTTGTTACTTCGAAATCTCACTACTTTATTTTAAATGATTTATAATGATTAACACTATTTGAATATGATACATATCAATATTATGTGAAAAAAGTACTTGGTGTAAGTGATAGATGCAGTAGGTCAATGACCTGCAACATAACATATGATCCATCAGATCCATCCATGGATTCTTGAAAAACCGTGCTCTAACTACAATTATTCAGCTAAACAGGGTGACCAAGTAACTACGCTCCCCCCCACTTATTTTTCTCTAATTTTGTGAGAAAAAAAATCAGACAAACGCTATTCTTCATAATTATTTCGTAGAATTCAAAAATGAAAAAATTGCGCAATCGTGCGCAACCATGGTCAACTTTGTTTATTATGATGATTTTAATTTTTCATTGCAGATTCGAATTCTACGTCAAATTTTATAAACATTTTACTTCGACAACTTGTTTTTTTGGACGCGCGCAACCCGCTCAGCGAGCGCTCAAAGATGCGCAACCCAGGGATTGAGCCATAGTTGAGATGAATGTAGACTTCAAGTGTGGCACATCACATAGCACTTAATTTCCACGCTGAATCGCGTGGTGATGTCCCTTTTTTGATTTTATTTCATTTTACTTCATTTACAACCGAAAAGGTCACTTTTTGAGGAGGAAATGAAGGGTAATGAATCATCCCAATGAAGTGTAGAAAACTGTAAGATTTATAAAATTGTGTCGGAGAAGAAATAATTTGGGTAGGAAACGATACTCCGAAAACATTCCACGGAGAGTCGATGATTTCCTCCTCAAAAAGTGACTTTTCCGGTTGTAAATGAGGTAAAATGAAATCAAATTAAGAAAGGGATATCACCAAGCGATTCAGCGTGGAAAAACAGTGCTATGTGATGTGCCACACTTGAGGTCTACCTTCATCTCAACTATGGCTCAATCCCTGGGTTGCGCATCTTTGAGCGCTCTCTGAGCGGGTTGCGCGCGTTCAAAAAAACAATTTGTCGAAGTAAAATGTTCATACAATTTGAGGTGGAATTCGAATCTGCCATGAAAAATGGGGGTTCTCATTTGAAAAAAAAAAAAACAAAGTGCGCATTTTTGCGCAAAAAACAGTGCGCAAAAGTGCAAAAAAAAAACAAAATCATGATTGCGCATTTTTGTCATTTTTGAATTCTACGCAGAAAATTATGAAGAATAGCGTTTGTCCGATTTTTTTCTCACCCAATTAGAGTAAATAAGTGGAGGGAGCGTAGTTACTTGGACACCCTGTATTCTAATGTGTAGAATAAGTTCATAATTAAAGAATTTCCAATTTTGCAGATACCAAGTTATATTTATATAAATGTTTAAATACTTTTTAGCCTTAATTGGTGATTACATTAATTATTATATTGGTAATTATGCTACAACCTCAATACCTGTACAAAAATGCTTTGGTCATCTCACGATCACAATGTTGATACATATTTTTCGTAATGAGGTTACTACATAACATAAATTCAAACCTTGTATAAAAATGTTTCATTTGACGTTGCAATAAGTTTGCCTGTCAAGTGGTTTGTCCTCATGAATAAATCTCGTTTGAAAACACTGTTGAATACTAAGTGGAGAATAGATTAAATGCTTATTAATGGACTTGATTTTCAGTTTGGCTCTAAGAAGCTCCCTAAAACTTTGCTAGGTTGATTAATTGTAAATAAGGTCACTTTGCACTGAGTTTATACGCACCTTTAAATTTTGAAAAAGAGTGAATGAAATTTGTCGTTTTCAACTAAGTAAAAAATACCTTCACAATAAAAGTATTAATTATTGTACTTAGTGAATTTTGAGTTTTATTATTTTCGTTTCCTACAATCTAGCTTGAAATAATGACGACTCATATTACTGTATTTCTGATAAAAAGATGATTGCGTCAGATCAGATGTTCCAGAGGAGGCTAGGCGAAAATACCCAATGACAGGGAAAACACTGACTTAGGCTTTTGTGATCTTCCACTTTGACTTGAGCACTGTTGCCTTAAACGATTTTTCTCCCGTTTCCGTTGGCTAAACTGTTTATCTGACCACGCCATTGGATCCAGCACACTTTTGATTTATTATTTTCAATAATGAACCTTTGGAATCGACCAAGAAAATTTTTTTTTTTAACTCCCCCTCAAAATTTGATGGTTTACGTTTCAAGGTACGTAGAATCCAAAAATCGCATAAAAATTTGGCCGTCCGTACGCCGTACGCGGCACTTTTGCCACTTAGCATTGACCGATTTTGATGAAATTTGGTATGTTGGCTCCATATGGGGTCTAGTTGTGCCCCGAAGATTTTGGTTGAGGTAAGTCACTTCTAAGGGTTCCAAAATCAATTTTGAAATTTTGAAAACGCCTTAACTCAAAACATTTTGATATAAAGGTATTGTTTTTCCTTCAATTTAAGATTCTATGAAATTTTTAGAATTTTTTGAGACCACCCGGAGCTCTGTAGGACAAACCGTTCGCTCACTACGAGAATTTAAATTTTGGACGTACGATAATTCAGAAACACGAGTGTGAATCGCAAAAGAGGCCTAATCTCCGTTAAAATTATAGCTGACCGAAATGCGATCGATGTTTTTCTTCATTTTGAATGGTTGGTGGCTTTGCAGACGAATGATCTATATAGAAAAATAAAAAATAATAGAATTGTGTAATAATTTGCAGCGTTTCTATTTTGACCTTATCTCAAAACCGAAAAAAGTGCCTCAAGTTGGTTTTTCACCCTCTCTGTGACCCTATACTTCCCAGAAGAGTAAAAGGAATTCATCATCATCATCATAATTTTTTATAGTATTCCTGCACTCGCAAACTTTGTTGGCATGATTTACCTATCTGTATGATAGATAAGTAGAGACTAAAAACTTGGGTCATTAGTTTGTGTAGAGAAACTGAATAAACCAAGAACAACAACATAGTACTGTACGGGCATGAATTGCCGGTTTAGCAGGCCGACGTCTCTACTGCTGCGGCCTTCTACTGAGACCCTGTAATTTCTTGCAAACGGGTAGGTAGCTAGAAAACATATTGTTTAGTAATGCATGCATTCCAAGGGACGTCCCATTGGATAAGCATTAGATCAGTTTAACCAGTTGGTAAGCGATAAAACTGTTTCACTCGATGTAATTTATTTATAACTTCAGGCAAGAAATAGTGACCCCCCCCCCCTCCATTATCCACCATAACATTTCTAGCGGCATGGGAGCCTCGAGCATTTTAAAATCCATGATCTACGACACCCAACATACGAACTCGAGTTCACCACCCCCCTCCTCCAATGGTGCCAGTCTGGCACCAAAGCGGAAATACGTCGTAACATTGATCCTTCATCTATTAGTTTTAGTAGGTAGTCCGTCGAGGTTCACATCCGTATTCAAGGTGTAACTCAAAAAAAAAAACCACGAAATATGCGGTTTATGGTGTCCTGGCACCATGGTGGCACCACTATTAGTTCCATGGTGGAACAAAGAATAATTCATGAAAATCTGGAGGTATAATGAGAATTTTTCCTCAATTTCAAAGCTTCGGTACAATTAGTAAGCAGTAACGGAACCGAAATATCGAAAAATTGGATGTTTTATGAATATTATCCGCCCACTCACCCCCTCCCCTTGCGAATTTTGGTACTCTGGTGAAATCATGTACAGCTCGGAAGTTATTTGAGTCAAACAAAAAAAGAAACACGGAAATCGGTTGGAAATTGAAGCCTGGGCGTAGTTTACAAGATGATGCCCGCAAACGCACGTTTTTTAAGCATTAACCCCCCTTTCCCCCCTTAAAAAGCGAAATTCAAAATTCCGGCAACGTAGTGCACAACTAGATAGTTTTCCGCGTCGAACAGAAAAAGAACCACGAAAATCGGTTGAGAACTAAGGCCTGGGCAGACGATACAAGATAATGCCCAAAAACGCACGTTTTTTAGCATTGGCCCCCCCTTTCCCCTCTTAAAAAGCGAAATTCAAAATTCCGGCGACGTAGTGCACAACTAGATAGTTTTCCGCGACGAACAAAAAAAGAACCAGGAAAATCGGTTGAGAACTAAGGCTTGTGCAGACGACACAAGATTTTGTCACACACACATACACACACACACACACACACACAGACATACACCTATGGTTTTTTTCGCGGATTTGGATTCAGAATGGTCTAAAACGGATTACTGTGCGGTTATTGTTTTTTCTGTTGAGTGTTGTCCTCCTTCACCCCAGATCGATCGCATAAGGACGCCCAAGTCTGACTGTGGGACGTCCTAAAAACCTTTTTCCTGAAAAAATGTCTTTTTCGGTACTTTCCTCAATAAATCTTTAGTTAGTTCGAGGATAAAATTCAAAAAAAAATTGGCAGAATTAGCTTAGTGCTTTCTCATAAATATTTTCACATGAACCAAGTTCAAATAAAACATGTTCGCATAAAAATTGGAAACAGACTTTGGATTTCGCAAATTCAAATTTTATCAAGTTCTTAATTTCATCAAAATTTGAGCATAAACAGGGTGGAGATTTCGAAAATTAATGTTACAAAATTCAAAAGGGATATTTCAGGGGCTAATGGGATATCTCCTCACAGTACATGAAAATTGCATTTCCAAATTGGGCAGTAACTGGAAAGTGAACGTTACAAATGACATTTTGTCAAAACATTGAAGAAAATTGTGGTACGAAAGTAGAGCGGGATTACACGTCTGCAAAGCCACCAATCATCCAACATGAAGAAAAACATCGATCGCATTTCGGTCAGCTTTAATTTGAACGAAGATTAGGCCTCTTTTGCGATTCACACTCGTGTTTCTGATTTATCGTACGTTCAAACTTCAAATTCTCGTAGTGAGCGAACGGTTTGTCCTACAGAGCTCCGGGTGGTCTCAAAAAATTCTAAAAATTCTATAGAATCTTAAATTGAAGGAAAAACAATACCTTTATATCAACATTTTTTGAGATAGGACGTTTTCAAAATTTCAAAATTGATTTTGGAACCCTTAGAAGTGACCTACATTAACCAAAATCTTCGGGGCACAACTAGACCAAAGAAGAAGCTTACATACCAAATTTCATCAAAATCGGTCAATGCTAAGTGGCAAAAGTGTACGGCGGACGGACGGCCAAATTTTGGTTTATTATTTTCAATAATGAACCTTTGGAATCGACCAAGAAAAAAAAAATTTTAACACCCCCTCAAAATTTGATGGTTTACGTTTCAAGGTACGTAGAATCCAAAAATCGAATAAAAATTTGGCCGTCCGTCCGCCGTACGCCGTACGCGGCACTTTTGCCACTTAGCATTGACCGATTTTGATGAAATTTAGTATGTAGGCTCCATTTGGGGTCTAGTTGTGCCCCGAAGCTTTTGGTTGATGTAGGTCACTCCTAAGGGTTCCAAAATAAATTTTGAAATTTTGAAAACGCCCTTACTCAAAAAATTTCGATATAAAGGTATTGTTTTTCCTTCAATTTAAGATTCTATAGAATTTTTAGAATTTTTTGAGACCACGCGGAGCTCTGTAGGACAAACCGTTATATCCCTACGAAAATGTAAGGGTTTATATTGAAATATATGTATATATTTATATATAAATCAAAACACGAGTGTGAATCGCAAAAGAGGCCTAATCTCCGTTCAAATTAGAGCTGACCAAAATGCGATCGATGGTTGGTGATTTTGGTTGGTGATTTTTATTTTTATTTTTTGATTTTTTTTTCTTTTTCTCTTCATATTGGATGGTTGTTGATTTTGTAGACGAGTGATCTATATAAAAAAATAAACGCTTGCATACGAGTCTGCAACACATTGAAACATTTTCATGCCCCCCTGGTAATATCAAACTGTAAAGTACCTACCTACCTAACAACTTCACTTCTGATGGTCATAATCATCATTGTGGCGACTTGGGACAAATATCGTTGCAACAAATATCGTTGCAACAAATATCGTTGCATCAAATTTCGTGACGATTTTTTTTTTATGTGCCATATGAAAGACATGAAAATGTCAATAATAAACCGTTGTGTAATAATTTGCAGCGTTTTATTCGATTTTTGGATTCTACGTACCTTGAAACGTAAACCATCAAATTTTGAGGGGGTGTTAAAATTTTTTTTTCTTGGTCGATTCCAAAAATTATTGAAAATAATAAACCAAAAAACTGTAAACAACATTCGCGGTAAAAACCAACATCGATTCAAGTGGATTATATTATAATGATGTTCTTGGTTGGCTTTGTTTTTTCGAATGTAATCAAAGGATTATAATATAATATAAGAGTTCATATTATGAACGCGGACTTTTAGTTGTGATGTGCTCTTCGACGTTTTGGATGTTTTCGATTTCTCAATAATAACAATACCTTTGGAACATCAAGAGGTGAATGAAATGACGAGCAATTTGAAAAGCAGGCCCAGAAAGAGCTAAATTAAAACAACATACGACAATTTCAAGTAAAAGGAAACAACAAACAAACAAAACACGGCTAAAGCATGTTCCATGATTCTTGAATTTTAGCCGAAGGCTCTAGGTAGTAACCATCCGGGGGTCCAGGGGGCCGAGTTTTCAAATCTTCACGATAATATTATGAGTTGGAGGAAATCCAGGTGAATCCATCAATGGGGATTATAGAGAGCTAGAGGAACGATCGAGGGTATTTTCTCAAGAAAAGGTTTTTGAAAAAATTCCAGATGCTTTTGAGTGTTCACTTTCATTGAAGAGGTCACAGTAAATCGATAGTACATTCTTTGCATTTATTTCTGTTTCAGTTATTCTTCGAAGGAGCCACTGGGGTTCAAGATGGAGACGGTTTTTCTCCTATCAAGTGATAGTAATGAAGAAGAGAACACTACCGCAAAATCGCTCGAATTCCAAAAATCCAAATCTGACAACAGCGACGACGATGGGGAGAATTGGAAGGAAGCGCTGCTGGCCAGAGACCTGGATGCGCTCCATACCTGCACCCTGATGATAGTGTCGGAGATTCCTTCAAGTCAGAGGTTGGAGTTATCACAGAGCATCATGGATTCACTCAAATACATCAAACAAATTGCGTTTGGTAAACTAAAGAAGGAGGACAGTCCAGTGCGTCGTTGGAAAAATTCTGTTCTGGCGCGAAATTTGGACCTGATCGACACGTCGTTGTACATCGTGATGATGGACGTACCGACGAGTTTCCGAGAGCAGCTGGGAAAGACGATTGTGGCGGCTGTGCAAGATATGGAAAAAGTTATTAAGAGCGACGGGAGTCCAGCTGAGCAGCTCATCCACTGCACTGGAGCTGAAAACGACGGCGAGAACAGCGGCAAACGAAACCTTCGAGATTATAATGATGATTTTCAAAAATCATCCGACGCCAGCCCGCCAAAACTGTCAAGAACTGATAAGGTGTCCGAGACTATCAAAGGTCCACAGCAGGCATCTCTGGCGCCCCATGTTGTCGCAGAGATGAAGAAAATGATTCTAGAGGGAACATGTCCCATCTGCTACAAGGTCTTCCCTCATCAAGCTACCAAGTGCCCGGCCTGCACGAATTTCGCCACTAAGATGAAGCTTCGCCTAGATGAGGGATTCTACTTGAAGTGTAGCCATGAGAATAATTCTGGTGGCGTTTCCTGCCGATCATGTCGATACAATCTTTACCACTTGATGGTGGATGCATATGAAATTTGATTGATAACAGTTTTTTAAAATGAGTCCATCCAGACTAACAGAGTTCGGTTACACCGCAGGTATTTTAATTTTTCTCGGAGGATATCAAGACTAAGGTTTAGGAAAACCATCGCATCACCCTTTGAACGAGAAGCGATCGGTTGATTCCAGCTGAAGGAAGTATTGTTGATAAATACTGGCTAGACCAGATTTCGCCATAAAGATGATGCAGATCTTCATTTACCCTGACGATTGTGCTGTAAAACTTCAACTAATAAACAATTAATTTGCCCTCGCAAACCTCTGTTACGAGTTTAGCCCTTCCATCCCTGCCTATTGCAGAGTCAAGGTGTATGATTATTCTATACAGCTACATAATTACCACGGTGGAAACGATAACGTTAATAATGTTGATATGATAATAGTTGCCTTTTCTCCAATAAAATCAAATAGGTAATAAAACAAATAAAAGGTAGATTAAAACAGATGTTGCTATTTAAAAGCTGCAAATAATTACTCAAAGGTTTACAATTATTCTGTATAGATTACTCTACTGCAAAGATCACAGCTTTGCCATTTTTCATTTTTTGGTTTATTATTTTCAATATTTTTTTTTTCAATATTCTTTATTGCACCAAGTATAACTTATTAACAATATTATTTTGAAAATATGGACTTCTTTTGAAAATATGGACTTATTTTGAAAATATGGACTTATATTCAAAACTTAGATACATCACTGAGTTTTGTTGATTATGGTGGATGTTTCACTTCACTGCTTCACAAGTAAGCTAGGTCAAGTGGTTTGGTGCGCTTCAATCTTCTGATGATATCATTTGTATCAAGGAGTTACACAGCTTCCGCTGTAGGTGTCTCTCAGCTTGTCGCTTTATAGCATCGTTTATTGTTTCGATCCGAAGCTCATGATGGAGACGTTAGTTTCGAAAGTACCATGGTGCATTGACCACCGTTCTTAGCACATTGTTCTGGAATCTTTGGATGATGTCTCGATTTGACTGAGCCGTACAGACTGGTTTAAGGACTTGGTTGTACAATGTAAGCTTGTTCTGGATTGTCATCTTCGAGCGTCTCCCATTAGCCAATGCATTTTTCTGAATTTTAGGAGTTCTTCCTTTTTTTGACATGGGCTTTCCACCTAAGTTTGGCGTCTAGTGTCATGCCTAGGTGTTTGGCTTCATCAGCATTCGGAATAACTTTTCCCATGAAATGTACCGGAATATACTCGATTCTCTTGTTAGTGAAATCGACATTTACCGACATAGTTTCATTTATTTTTATTCTTCATTTTGCTGTCCACTTTTTTATGCTGGATATTGATTGATTTAACTTGTTGGTGGATTCAGTGTTACATTCTCCGACTGCCAAAATCGCTGTATCATCTGCAAAGGTGGCTGTGGTGTTCATTCCAATTCCTGGGAGATCACTGGTATAAAGGACATACAAGAGCGGTTCAAGAACACTCCCTTGTGGGACTCCTGCATTGATTAGCTTTGGCTCTGAGTCTTCTTGCTTTATTCTGAAGTAGCGATTGGTGAGATAAGACTGAAGCAGCTCAGCATACTTTAGTGGTAGATTTTTGCGCAGCTTGTAGTTGAGTCCCTCATGCCAAACTTTGTCAAACGCCTGAGCGACGTCAAGGAAGACAACTGAGCATATTTTTTTCTTTTATCTTTTTTTTTGGCATTGTGAAGTATATTGGACAGAATTACGCCGAAAAATGGGTAATCACAACTGTAGGCAGCGCTAGTAATGTTCATTATACTTCACAACAAAAATAAAGTTATCAGTCGGGGATCTGGCAATGAGAAGTATGCAGTCACAAGGGAATATGGGTCATTTCAAAATTTCGGGTTATTTCTTGTCACGCAGCTTTTGTGAATACTCTATTTATCTTGGAAATTCAGAATTTTTACAGGGAGATACAGCAAGTTGGTGTATACAAAGATCACATACAATGAATTTCACTAATCAATTAACTCAGATAATTAAAAATCATTAATGATCCCAATTCTCTCTCCCTACACCTGTCACAAAGGGTAGGTTGGGAACTTCGAAAATTTTTGTGAGTTACCTATGTATTACTAAGAAAGTGAGTTACCTACGTACTATTAAGAAACTGAATCAACTATGGGTTCTCAAAAGTTTTTTCAAAGCCGTTTACATTTTTAAGAGTTACCTGAACACCGCTGGGTCACATAATTCTGACTTTTCCTAAACCCACATTTTACGAACGATTAGACTGATTGAAAGACTTGAAGAATCTGATAATTCTGATGTACCTAGATTATAGCTTCGAACTGTGATTGCGATAAATAAAAGAGACCTCCTAAACTAAGATACTCGTATTTTGAAGGAATAAAAAGGTTTCATGAGTTCAACTCACCCTTAGGGTTTCTCTCTCCCTACAATGTTTTCTCTCTCCCTACAAAGTCGAAATTATGGAAAAAATTCAAAATTCTATAAATTTGAAACTACTTGATAAAGTGTGCGCCCACTTCAGGATCTGCCTCAGTGGTCAAAACAAAGGACGTTTACGGGAGAAAAAACATAAAAACTTCAACAATAATGAGGAATTTCACCGATTTCTGTTTGCATTTTTCCTGAATAGTTAATGGTGTGGGATAGATAAAAATCGGGCTGATTTCGGAAAATAAGTCTCCTGTTATTTTTGGGAGACAATCAAAATTTTTAATTTCAAAACTAACCGGGAAAACAGACGTGCAGCGGGAACGCTCGCTGATTGGGCTGTTCGGATCGCCGTCTCCTCCCAGTGTTGCCCATTGGGACGAAGAAATCGTGTTATCTAAGAGAAAAGTTATCAAACAAAAACAGAGGAAACCTAATTTTCCCCCATCTCGCTTTTTCTGTTTTTTTCTTCAGTTTTTCGATTTCGAACTTTACTGTTTCATGAAATTTTGCATCTGGGGACTATGGATTTCTCGATCTCAGCGCTTCAAGCGGCCATAAATGAACTATTCCAGGATGACGTCATTTTCCCGGTTTTTTTTAAACATTCGTATTTTCTACACTGTTTTGTTTATTCGTAAATTAGGAAGTTCGGGCTGAAAGTTTGCCTTAGGGGTTTTTTAAAGGTGCTGAATCCGATTTTGGGGTCAAAAATAGGAAATTCCGACATGGTGAAATTCCTCATTTATGGAAAAGTTCGAGGACAAACTAACCCCACATTTTGAAATGACCCATATCCCATGGAAGAATATTGAGCAACAAAGATGATGTTCAGCATGCTATCCATCGCCAAGTACAGGGTTTTCTGGTTATATGCAACGTGAGCAACAGTAGGTATCTTGGCAATGTAGCTTCGAAGCTAAATATGTTAAATTAACGGCTGCAATGGCCTAAGGCCATGATGATTATTTAAACAACATTTTCTCGTTAGCGTATTTGGGACCAATAAAAAATATTGGAGCGATTGGCCGACCAACATTTCCCTTGCCAAATTAAGGGTTAATAAAAAACGTGTAAAACAAGCAGGGAGACGAGCTCAAATAAACGTTTTCGATACTCAGAGATATTGAAAAGACGTTACAAGAAGCAACAACTAAGAACCTCAAACCATATCGTTATTTTTAGCTTTTGTCCACTTTTGAAGAGCGTGACGACTATTAGTGCAGTGTCGATTACTGGCGCACTTCTTTACCGTGAATGCACTATGATTGGATGAGACAGCTTATTTCAAGGCTTACCCCAGGCTCCATCCAATGGCCGTCCATTTACGGCATTACGTCATCGAGAGTTTATTGACATTTTATGTCTTTACTTTGGGACAGGAACGAAAAAGCGTCACAAAATTGGCCACGTCACAGTTAGCTTTTTTGTTATAGCTAGTTCGTGTTCGTAGAAAAATCGTTATCCATTATCTGGAAACCCCTAAATTTATGCATAAATCACATGAAAACTTCGGCCAAGTGGGTGTGGCACATAGCTTCCTCGTTAACATAACCCGATTGTTTAGATGATCCTATGCATAGTAAACTCATAGGGGACCATCTACACGGTAATGAACAATTCTTGAACGATACCGATAAATGCCAATATAGAGACCTGAATATTTATGGTAGTAAGTTGATACGTAGTTGATGTATAACTGCTGGATGCGTTGAAAAATAATATACATTTAACAGCTCACTTTGTCATCTAGATTGGAACCAGCAACCTGTCTACAGTTTTGATTAATTTGCCGTTCTTTGTCTGATCTTGCGTTATTAGAGGTCGGCGGTTGGTAGAAATAATATTTGAACTTGGATTACAAAGTAACGCGTGAAGCACGAATAAGTAATGAAACTTCGATCTTTCGATTACGCCACACCCCCTCTCAGTCCGCGGATTCGTAATCGAATCGAGTAAATCACGGTCGATTATGGTTCGGGAGGTTCTGAAGTTAGGTAGGCAACGTACCTGAACCAACTTTCATAAAATACACAAGTCCTCATTACAGAAGTAATCACCAAACCTTCGCATCTCTTCTCTATGCACACCTATGGTCGGGGATTGATTTTTTTCCCTACTCCCCGGTTAATTGCACCGTTTTTCTCCCTCCGGTATGAATAGACCTGCAATTACAGTAATCTGACCGCCTCGAGCTCGGATGCGCTGACTGGACCAACATCCTTCCCCCCTCTCCACATCCATCTTCCAGCATTAAAGATTTAAAACGACGGAATTATGGGAGAGCACCGGCTCAAAACGTTTCAATCGAGACGGTAATTATATTTTTATGAAGTAGCCCGGTAGATAGTTGGAAAATTGGAGTCAAAATTGGCCGTCTCCTTTGAGTTGTTTATGTTCTTTCGTTTGGCATCTCTTATTTTCAATAATGAACTATTGGAATTGACCAAGAGAAAAATTTAACCCCATCAAAATTTGTTGGTTTACGTTTCAAAATACGTAGAATCCAAAAATCGTATAAAAATTTTGCCGTACGCGGCATTTTTCCTTAGTTACCTTAGGCTGATTTTGATGAAATTTGGTATGTAGGCTCCATTTGGGGTCTAGTTGTGCCCCTAAGCTTTTGTCGGTCACTTCTAAGGATTGAAAAATAAGGGTTGCAATGTTCAAAATTGCATTGCTTGAAAAATCTCAATATAAATTTGTTGTTTTTTTCCGTCAATTTGAAAAACGCTGCAAATTATTACACACTGGTTTATTATTTTTATATAGATCACACGTCTGCAAAGCCACCAACCATCCAATATAAAGAGAAGAAAAAAAAAATCAAAAAAAAAAAAAAAAAAATCAAGAAAAAATCAAAAAAAAAATCAAAAAATTAAATCAAAATTACCAACTATCGATTGCATTTTGGTCAGATCTAATTTGAACGGAGATTAGGCCTCTTTTGCGATTCACACTCGTGTTTTGATATATATATATATATTTCAATATAAACCCTTAAATTTTCGTAGGGAGCGAACGGTTTGTCGTACAGAACTCCGCGTGGTCTCAAAAAATTCTAAAAATTCCATAGAATCTTAAATTGAAGGAAAAACAATACCTTTATATCGAAATTTTTTGAGTTAGGGCGTTTTCAAAATTTCAAAATTGATTTTGGAACCCTTAGGAGTGACCTACATCAACCAAAAGCTTCGGGGCACAACTAGACCCCAAATGGAGCCTACATACCAAATTTCATCAAAATCGGTCAATGCTAAGTGGCAAAAGTGCCGCGTACGGCGTACGGCGGACGGACGGCCAAATTTTTATTCGATTTTTGGATTCTACGTACCTTGAAACGTAAACCATCAAATTTTGAGGGGGTGTTAAAATTTTTTTTTTCTTGGTCGATTCCAAAGGTTCATTATTGAAAATAATAAACCAAAAGAAGTGAATTGTTAGAATCAAATGCGACCATTCATTGCTCAGAAGGATTAAACTTTCGCTCCCTATCAGGTCTTGAGGGTTGATAAATTTCGGTGGCTAAGAGACAACTGAAAAAAAATGAAAAAAATTTCATTAAAAACAAAAATAAATAAAATATGAAAACTCTACTGGTTTCAGGAGAACGAAAAAACTCTTCTATTTGCTTGCTTTGGATCTGTATACAAGGTAGCAAAACGTGTTGATAACACTTGTTGTCTTAACTGTTGTTCATAACAAGTGTTGCTCAACTTGAAATTTAAAATTTCCAGTGTTTCGAATAAAAAAGAGGACCACAGGACTAGATTCCCATTTTTGGTTTATTATTTTCAATAAGCCATTGGAATCGAACAAGAAATTTTTTTTTTCAACTTCCCATCAAAATTTGACGTTTTACGTTTCAAGGCACGTAGAATACGAAAATCGAATAAAAAAATTTCCGTCCGTCCGCCGTACGTGGCACTTTTCTTAGCAACACTGGACCGATTTGGTTCAAATTTGGTATATGGGCTCCATTTGGGGTCTAGTTGTGCCGCGAAGCTTTTGGTTGATGTCAGTCACTTCTAAGGGGTGAAAGTAAAAGTAAAGTAAAGTAAGCAACCATTTCAGGTTGAATTTTCGTCCGACTGCCATTCTTGGCGTCGCGGACGTCATCAGCTGTCTCCCTAAGGGGAGATCAGAATTTGTTCTGATGATTTTGCTCATGACTTCCCAAACATCACCGCCCTGGGTTGGAACGAGAGATTGCCGATCGTCTAATAGACAGAAAACTTTCTGCAGCGACCAGACTCGAACTCGCATCCCCGCTAGACGGTTCTTATCTTATCACCGCAGTCGGGTACACTGTCCACTAGACCACCGACGCCCACTTCTAAGGGGTGAAAATTAGAGGTTGAAATTTTCAAGTGCCCTAGCTCGAAAAGTTTCGAAATAAAGGTATCGTTTTTTCGCCAATTTTAAATAGTATTGATTTTTAAAATTTTTTTTGAGACCACCCGGAGCTCTGCTGGTCAAACTGTCGCTCCCTACGAGTTCGGGTTTCCCTTCGATAAAACAGAATCACGAGTGTGAATCACCAAAGAGGTCTAACCTCCGTTGAATTTTTAGCTAACCAAAACGCGATCACTAGGGGTATTCATGGTCTGATTCGATCGTCGAATCGTCGTATATCGAATCGTCGTAAACTCGAGGGTCTCATGAGGCTCCCACATTTTCTCCCGTCGAATCGTCGAAAATCGAATTGTGAGTAGCGCTCCTTGCGGCATCAGACGATAACCAAGTCAGGGTCAAAAGAACCGCATGTTCATTAATTTCCTTTTAGTTAAAAAGTGAGAATACCCCAGAGGTTCCTAATAAAATCATTAACAAAGTTCCGAGTACACGAACGAAAAAATCTACGGCTAGAATTGAAAAAGGATCATGCTTCAGACTTCTGAATAGGTACCTACCGATGAGGAGTCTTGTCTCAAAGAAAAACCCCTGCTACTTCCGTCACACAATTTTGAATGCATTTTGGTACATATCTCATGGCTGAAACATGTCCGATGCTAGAAAGGAGAATGTGCTAAGATCGCTTTAATTCCAGCAAGCAACATTTTTCCACTTCTCCAGCAGACCATCAGATGGTCGCGGTTTTCCTTAGCCGCTTGGGTGGCTCAGCTCCACTCATTTAATCGAGAAAAAAACCCACTTCGAACAGAATAAAAAATAAATAAACGAACGGAAAAACAGAATAAAAATTAAAAAAGGTGTTAACAGAAAAACTCAAAATGAAAGGACGAGAAGATCTGTTTGTTGTTGTTATGATAGTTGCTTCGCACAACGGCCGCTAGCGCTAGGGTTTGTAATTCGACGTCGAATCTCGTAATTCGACGCCTTCAGCCCGTCGTAAATCGAATCGTCGTATTTGCCGGTGCGCATGCGCATTGACTCCCGTCGAATCTCCAAATTCGAAGATTCGACGTCGAATCTCCCGGACCATGAATACCCCTACTGTTCTTTTCTTCGAGTTGAATTCAGTTTTGGTTCCCTAGCAACCAGTAATCAAATTTCCATATTGTTGTGTTCATTGTGTTGTCGAGTGAGGGCGATGGTCCTCTCAATGCACTGATTTGTTCCTAGCCTGAATCCTACTCAACAGAGAGATTGATCCCTAAAAGCCTAGGGCTTCAGCACTCAATCTGCGACGCCTCACAGCAGACTGTAAGGATGAGTGTGTACAGAATCTATCCGACAACCTCGGTGTCTGATAACAAACTCACCGGCGGGAGGCGGAACGTTTACCTAGTGAGGCCTACTGTTCTGAAGAGGTCCCTAAGGGGAGGTAGAGGTTCGGCGCCTTTATGGGGCAAACCGTTCCCTCGGAAGAACTGGGGCTGTAGGTAAGACAAGAAATGATAAGTCGGATAGACGAGGTACGAATGCATGTAGGAAGACCCTTGAGTGTGGCTTATATACTCAAGTTAGTTAGGTAAGGGGAGAGTGGAAAAAAGGTGACGTCAAATGACGTGTTCTTTCCCTTCCTCACCTCACCTATGTTGGTGGTGACTCATGCCTGCTTGGGGTTTTCCTACACATCACTTTATTGGGGAACTACTGACTAGAGATGTATGACATTACACATATGAAGCTCCCTATTTTCGAATCGAGTGAGAAGCATTCAGTTCTTTCTAATAAACTTGATTGTGAAGGTGTGAAGCCAGTATGGTGTGGTAGGTAGTACCTACCAATAGTTGGTAGGTTAAAAAAAAAACGCTGCAAATCTTTGCCAAAAGGTATATTATTTTCTGTATAGATCACCCTTCTATATAGATCCCTCCCTACCAACCATAGGTACCTACTAGGGCATTTTTGAAAATTTCAACCCTTCATTTCCATTTGGTTGGTGGTTGAAATTTTCAAAAATGCCCTAGTAGGTAGTAGGTACCTATGGTTGGTAGGGAGGGTTCTATACAGAAGGGTTATCTAAACAGAAAATCATAAACCTTTGGGCAATGATTAGCAGCGTTTTTGGAGTGGTTTCACTGAACGAACAACACCACATTCTTGGCTAATAGATGATCTAATAAGCTAATTAGGAAGAAATCGATGTTTAGTCGACGATAGTCGTCTTGAGAAAAACACGATCTTGATAGTGATGTAACCAGCTCTCTAGCTTTAGTTCAACTAGTCAACATCAGTCCTTGGTCACTAGATTGCTAGACTTCACTAGCCCTCATCTCATTTGCTGTTAGGTGCAGTAAGTCCATCCCAATGGCTCTTACTCTGTGTATGAGGAGGCAGAGTCTTTTGAATGAACAGTCATACTAAAAACTACATGATTCTTCACTTACCCTCTCTTTGGCACGTAATATCCTTCACTTTCAGTCCTTTGAATACCTGCCCACCCACAGTTTTTATTACCTACAGCTTTTCATACATCAACTGAGCGAAAACCGACTTGACTTCTGCCGTATCTACGTCTTCAAACTGCGACATTGAGGCATCTAAAACGAAGAGTCGTTTACCAGGATTGCAATAAGAGATCGTAAACTCCTCTGACATGATTTATTGTAGGTACCAGTATCTCAGTTTGAGTAGGAAATTGACTAAGCAGTGATTCATGAAGAACAGCTGCAAGATGTAATACCTGCCGTCATTTTGTTCACCAACAGGTGAACTTTCAGAAGGATAATTTCGACGGTAACAATGTAAAACCGCGTAAGTTGAAAAAAAAACGAAATTTTTCAGGGAGCGTAAAAAACGTCTAAAATACCTACTTCAAAATCCTGAAAAATTCAATTTTTTTCTACTTACGCGGTTTTACATTGTTACTGTCGATTTGTGATCGGATTTCCTCTCTTCCAGACTATTCTTAGTTCTCGCGTTTTTCTTGAAAATTTAACTTTGGCTCTGCAACATCGCAATAAACCTTCCGCTGTCAACAAAGTTCTTCTTGCCAAGAGTTATGAGTTAAGTTGTTTCTCAAACAAGAATGCTCCCACTGGTAATAAGGTTGCAGTACCTACGGAAGCTGATCAAAACTACTTGTTAATGCCTAAAAACTTTTAAAAACATCAATTCAATGTAAATTTTTCCTATTAAACCTGTATTGCGTTTTTGTTTAGGAAATGCAGAATTCGAATAGGTAATGTTAAAAAACAACGATGACTTTCTATATTTTTACAAAAAATAAAAACTACCCACGTATTTTAGCGGGTACATACAGGATATTTTCAGTCGAGATTTGGTAAAATCAAAATACCTAGGCATTACTAAAAGTATATCACACGAATAAATCAACAGTCTGATTCTTTTGGGTCGTCTTCGACGGAATTATCGAGTTGAAGGAGAGGTTTGGATTTGGGTCTGAGCGCGTTGATGTCTTTGGCGATCTCTGAAACGGCTGTTCGAAACATTTTGCCGTTGATGTTTTTGCCAATGTAATATAGGAAGAGCCAGTCAGAGAAATGGAGGGATCTGCTCAGAGTTTCTATGTCCTGGGAGTAGATGGCAGGTCCTGGCGAGATCTCGCCCCAGACAAACCTGAAAAAAAGAGAATAATATTCAACGTCAAGTGAATTATGCACATTGAAACTCATGTGTGATGAAAAAAAATTGGATTGAGAAGATTATAAATAAACCGAAACATCGAATATTCTGTACCTATTGAAAGCAAAGCTTCTGTGGAGGAAGTATGTGAGAAGGCGCCAGACGAGGCTCAATGACGTCACCAGGAACAACCCGATGAACCAGAACCAGAGTAGGACGTAGATCTTCTCGTTGAGGATGTTCAGCGACATGATGCACATCGTGTCGTGGTTTTGAATGGTTCCCGTTGGACCATATTTATGAAATGTGCATTTGGTCACTTTGGGGAACACTAGGTCTATGGCGTCGAAGTCGTCGTCGTACCAGCGTAGCCCCAGATTCAGGAATTGTCCCTGGAGAAACTTGTTGGTCAACCACATCTGAAATACAAGGTTGAGAGCGTTTAAAAACTCGCAAACAACCAACATTCTTGCCCAGTCTCTGGAGACTCTGAATCTGCTCATGGTTATGTATGCTTTGCTGAACCATTCGACTTTGTTGGATCTTGATTTCAAGGATTCGATCTTCACGTTGTTGATTTCTCTGTCTTCGTCGTCAGTGATCCTTGAAGTTCTTACTCGATGAACGAAAGCTGCTAAGCGTCCACTGTCCGTATGCTTCCAAAGCTTGCGGGGTCCGTAGAACATCAGCCCTTGCAGAAACAGTACGAAAGGCACCCACTGGTAGTACGAATGTCGCACGATGTCCTCCTCGCCAGAGTAGGGCCCGACGCCAGGGTGTGCCACCAAATGCCCGTTAAGATACGACGAATTATGGTACTTGACGACGGTGAATGTCGATGAAAAGAAACAAAAAGTATCCACCACGGGACTCACAGACTTGTCCGCGATGCAGTTGATGTGGTCTTTGATGAACTGCTTGGAACTGACTATGAAGCAGCAGGCCATCAAGAACCAGAACGTTAACCGATAATGTAGACGAAACACGATGTTGTCAATCTCTACATCGAGCCGATGAGCGAATTTAACGTGTTTAGTGAAATCTTTGAAGACGAACATGATACCGCGAGAGCGAGTGCTGGACTGATCCGAACTGGAATATCCGTTCAAGTTACAGATAAGACAAATCCCACTCGAGATCGGATTGGAAATTTTTTGTTACCTTACAGGTGACATCGTTCGGTGTGGAGAGCTTCACCTCAGGCTATCCCAGCTGATAAGACCTGCCGAGATTGATAAGGCTTCGTGCTGTTGATCCCATGAAGTCCCTGACTCGATCTCACGTTGCTTTGATGAGTCTTTGCAGCTGATGCCCGCGCGATTTTCGCATCTCGTCGTTTTTACCCGAAAACTTGACACAGAAAACGGGATTTTCCGACTCGTTTTAGGCGACCAAGGCAGCTGCGGTCCACTGCCGTTTCCGCGGGTTTTGTGAAACTCCCGACTCGTGCCGCTTTGCGACGCCTAATTGCCCCCCACCGCTCAGAAGATTGCGTTGTTTTGAAGGCTGGAAGCAAGGTGGTGGTGGCAGGTCGGTAGAGGAGGTACCTATTTTTCCCGAGTGTTCCGACCGAGTAAGCCACTGGTGTTACACAATCTCTCCCAGGATAGCGGATTCGACGCGCTGAAACGCAAGAAAAACTCTCTGTTGTTCTCCAGCACGTCTCCCGGAGAGACGCCTTAATATATCTTCCTATCATCGGAAAAAAAACCCATCATCTTTTCCCCATTTAGAACCCGTTTTGGTATCAGAAGAGAAATCGAACGAAAATGATTTCTAATTTTAGTAATTGTAATTAAGTGTGATATGTTTAATGACGAATCAGCTAGTTAAAATCTTTGATTATTGTGGCAACAATAAATTGAAACATACTAATGAAAAGTTGAAACCATTGACCAATGCCAATTTTTTTAATAAAAGGATGCAAACGAGTGAGAAAAGAGCCCAGGAGGAAATACGATGAAAGTAAATGTTTAATGATTGGAGATTTCAGCGCTATTTGGATTAGAAGGAGTAGCTACTAACAGCCTGCAAAATGATGAGAATCCTCCTAGAGAAGTGAAAAAAGTTTTGGGGTAAAGGGAGAAGAACAACGAATGTCCAGCATAACATCCGTGATTCAAATTCGGGCGGTTTGCTAGCCAAAGTTTTGCCAAGCACTCGTCAAGTGGCAATTTTGTGTAATTCATGCGCAGGTCAATATAAAATTTTATTGTTATTCACTACATCCAAGGGAAAAAAATTGCCCCATCTAGTGACTGAGAAATATAGATTCGATAGCGTTGAAGTATTTTTCCCCATTTGAGGCCACTCGTATCTGGAATCTGACAAAAACTCGACAGTCCTAAGTTGAGTTGACGATGAGTGGAGGGATGTTATCAGGCATTGCAGGGAGAAGCCAACATCCTTTGCTAAGGTTGATTGAAGGTTAGTTCTCTTTATTGAAGGCAATTTGTCGATCGAAATGTCTTTTCCCAACCAGGACCATATTTGAAGATTCTGACAGAGCATCCCGCTTAAGTTTTCCACTTTACACTCATTTCGTTGGCATCTACATGAATTCTGTCGTATTATTGAGAACAAAACTACCAATAACCAAGGTCTCTCCATCACTTCATTACTCAACCCAAGTTCAACGACCTTCTTCGCCTGAAACAATTTTGAGCAGCCTTGATGTAAACGTTTGCTACGAGAACTTGCCCAGGAAGGCAGGCGCTTACTACAGCATTGAAGATTCACCTCTGGACTACCTCCTGAAAAAAAAGCAAACGCTGCAAATTATTACACCAAGATTATTCTCCGTAAAATTCAACTGGAAAAAATGTATTGGTATTAGAGAGATAGAGACTTTAACGCTCTTTCCAACGGTATACTCAAATTGGAATTATCACAGCAAATTAAAGGAGTTATTACAAATTTAATGACAAAAGGTCAAAATCACGAAAAAAAACTTCTCGGAAAAGAAGCCTCTAAAAAAATTTCTGAGAGAAATTTTTTGTTGCAAATTAGTTGTAGAATCGACCCCTTGAAGGAATGAGACTTGTTTTGTAGTCATCCTGTATAGATCACTCGTCTGCAAAGAACTCAGCTTTGCCATTGTCACCAACCATAGAACTACACTTACCTACAGCGATCGCATTTTGGCCAGCAAAAATTTGAACGGAGATTTGGCCTCTTTTGCGATTCCACACTTTGTTTCCGATTTATCATAAGTCCAACGGTTGGTTGGAGCAAAGTTCCAAAGTTCCAACGGGAGCGAACGGTTGGTCCTACAGAGCTCCGGGAGGTCTCATTCGATTCTTAAAGTTCAATACTCAGATCAGGGGTAAAGTAGAAAAAATACGCATCAAATTATTACACAGGTTTATTATTTTTCTAAATAGATCACTCGTCTGCAAAGAACACGGCTTTGCCATTGTTACCACCAACCAACTTGAAGAAAAACATCGATCGCATTTCGGTCAGCTAACATTTGAACGGAGGTTAGGCCTCTTTTGCGATTCACACTCGTATTTTGATTTATCGTAAGTCCAACCCTTAAATTCTCGTAGGGAGCGAACGGTTTGTCCTACAGGGCTCCGCGTGGTCTCAAAAAATTCTAAAAATTGTATACTATCTTAAATTGATGGAAAAACAATACCTTTATATCAAAATTTTTTGAGCTAGGTCGTTTTCAAAATTTCAACTCTTAATTTTCACCTCTTAGAAGTGACTGTCATCAACCAAAATCTTCGGGGCACAACTAGACCCCAAATGGAGCCTACATACCAAATTTCATCAAAATCGGTCAATGCTAAGTGGGAAAGTGCCGCGTACGGCGGACGGACGGCCAAATTTCGATTTTTGGATTCTACGTACCTTGAAACGTAAACTAACAAATTTTGAGGGAGGTTTAAAAAAATTTCTTGGTCGATTCCAAAGGTTCATTATTGAAAATAATAAACCAAAAGAAAATGTTTAGTGAATTTTTAAATTCTGAAGTAATAAGTAATAGTTGTGTATTGTAAGTAATAAGTTGTAGTATAATGTAGTGTAATTTTAAAATGGTAGGTATTCGTCACATTCTCTTCGATTATACGTTGTCATTACAGAGTTTGTTTAATTTGGATACACTTGCACCTTGAGTAGTTCAAACAATTACCATATTTTGTTAAATTAACTGCTGCAGAAAAATCAAGCAACAAAACGTGAATAAGAATGTTGTACATCGGAAATTTGCAATAGGAAACTTTCTTTTCCCTTTTTCTTGGATTCACTTTTCATTGGCATTCATAATTTTTTCCACTAACCCTTCATGTGTTTTGGAAGAAAGTTTACTTCCGTGTTCTTTTCAGGTCTGATTCATCTCACTCATCACAAAAATTGTCTTTCGATCTTTTCGCTGTTTAAATTTGTGCGGCGTTATAAAAAAAGTGGCTCGTTTCAAATCAAAATGTTCACTAGAATTTCAAGTTTCAGAGCTTTTGAACAACTCCGGTGACTGTCCGTGGACAAAGTCTAACTAATTATTAGGAAGAAATTTTCTGAAAAAGTGAAAAATAGTCATGAATGTTGTTAATTAATATTGTTAACTATACCAAAAACATGATGTCGAAAATCCAGTTTCATATTGGTGATACAATCAAGCATTTTTACACTTAGTATTTATATTTTGTCTGTACTGTAGCTGTATTGCCGGTTTAACTGGGATTTAACGTGTGAACACGACTCTCTAGACTGTGAAAGATGCTTTTACGGATACGGTAAGCTCGGTCGTAATTATGTCAACTTTATTGGGATTTGTGTCCAACAGTAAAATCCTCTTCCACCAAATTTTCGAAAAATTTATTTTCTTCATCAGGGCTCAGAGGATGAGTTTAGGTTTGAACATCAAACCACGGTCGGGAATGAAGAGGTTGAATAAACCAGGAACACTAATCATGAAATTGGTGTTAAAAAACTTGACTATTGTAACTAAAAATTGGAAAAAACACTAAAACATCAGGCTTTAAATTTAATAATATTGGTAAAACAAAATAAGACAGTCAGAAAGACACAACAACAATAATAATGACTAGCGAATTATCTAGTCATTATAATTGTTGTTGTGTCTTTCTGACTGTCTTATTTTGTTTTACCAATATTATTAAATTTAAAGCCTGATGTTTTAGTGTTTTTTCCAATTTTTAGTTACAATAGCCAAGTTTTTGGTTTATGATTTTCAATAATGAACCTTTGGAATCGACCAAGAAAAAAAAATTTTAACACCCCCTCAAAATTTGATGGTTTCAAGGTACGTAGAATCCAAAAATCGAATAAAAATTTGGCCGTCCGTCCGCCGTACGCGGCACTTTTGCCACTTAGCATTGACCGATTTTTATGAAATTTGGTATGTAGGCTTCATTTGGGGTCTAGTTGTGCCCCGAAGCTTTTGGTTGATGTAGGTCACTTCTAAGGGTTCCAAAATCAATTTTGAAAACGCCCTAACTCAAAAAATTTCGACATAAAGGTATTGTTTTTTCTTCAATTTAAGATTCTATAGAATTTTTAGAATTTTTTGAGACCACGAGGAGCTCTGTAGGACAAACCGTTCGCTCCCTACGAAAATTTAAGGGTTTATATTGAAATATATATATACATAAATCAAAACACGAGTGTGAATCGCAAAAGAGGCCTAACCTCCGTTCAAATTAGAGCTGCCCGAAATGCAATCGATGGTTGGTTATTTTTTTTTAAATTTTTTAAATTTTTTTTTTAAATTTTATTTTATTTGTTTTATTTTTATTTTTTTCTTCATATTGGATGGTTGGTGATTTTGTGGACGAGTGATCTATATAGAAAAATAATAAACCATTGAGTAATAATTTGCAGCGTTTTTAACACCAATTTCATGATTAGTGTTCCTGGTTTATTCAACCTCTTCATTCCCGAACGTGGTTTGATGTTCAAACCTAAACTCATCCTCTGAGCCCTGATGAAGAAAATAAATTTTTCGAAAATTTGGTGAAAGAAGATGAGGATTCTGCTGTTGGACCCAAATCCCAATAAAGTTGAAATAATCTACTTCGGGTCTATTGTCATACACTACTTGGTCGTAATCTTGGTGACTGCTGGATATGGGCAACCGATGAGGGCCAGTCGGAATGACAGTCGAGAGATATGCGAGTCAATTACCTTGATCCCAACTCCAGGTAAAACGGTCTCCGTAAAGTGAATTCCACCTACAAACATTTTTCTTACTTTTCTCCGTCGTAGCGCAGTTGTTGCCTGACATTTCATGGACACTTCGAAGTGGTCAAGGAACCACACAACTTTCATCCAGTTCAAGCTGCGATGTACGAATTCGTATTCAGTGAATGTGAAAGTGTATCCTGGAAGCGCACTTTGCAGATAACATAAAATTGAAGTATATCAAAATTGGTCGAGCCGTTTATAAGATTTCTATAATAGGTAGTATATTTATTATTTTTGACAAGCTAACAGACGCAAAATTACTACTACTTTGACGAATCATAGTTAGTTGATTACTTTCAATATGAAACCTCGAGAGACAGGTCATCTTCAAGATCTTGTTTTCACCTTCAGTCGAGTGAAAAAGTCGAAACAGAAGGACGAAACAATCGAAACTCGTTGGTTCACTCGAGAGACAAGACATCTTCAAAATCTTGCTTTCACCTTAAATCGAGTGAAAAAGTCGAAAAAGGAGGTCGAAACCATCGAAACTCGTTGGTTCACTCGAGAGACAAGACATCTTCAAAATCTTGTTTTCACCTTCAGTCGAGTGAAAAAGTCGAAAAAGGAGGTCGAAACCATGGAAAATAGTTGGTTCACTCGAGAGACAAGACATCTTCAAAATCTTGTTTTCACCTTCAGTCGAGTGAAAAAGTCAAAACAGAAGGTCGAAACCATCGAAAGTCGTTGGTTCACTCGAGAGACAAGACATCTTCAAAATCTTGTTTTCACCTTCAATCCAGTGAAAACGTCGGCAAAGAAGTTTGAAATTCGTTGGTTTATCCGAGAGACAATTCATCCTCAAAATTTTGTTTCCAAGATTTAATTGTTACAATAATAATTATTATTATCCAATTTTGTAACAATTAAATCTTATAGGAATAGGAATTATTATTAGGAATTGTCTTATCTTTTAGGAATTATTCCTATGGAAACATCAATGAAAGACGAAGCAGGGCGTAATGTTAGTGTTCCTAGTAACGCCTGCTATCTGCTTGGGCGTTTTATACACACAACAATCATATGTCTTTTCAAACTTCAATCATGAAAAAAATCATCATCGAAGGAAAAAAACTGTTGTGACTTTTCCGATTTCATCTGTGGTTGAGGAACAGTAGTGAAAGAAATCCATGTAGGTACATGTTGTGATACATAGTTAAACATTTCTATACCATAAAGGAAATAGGAAATGCGAGCACACTTTACAAAACAATGACTCATCTCACGATAACGTTACGTCGTCTAGCTCGCGTCCGGAAATAAAATTTCATTAGTCGACTTGCAATAAAAAGCAAGCTGATAAGCCTCATTGTGGAGACGTTCCTGTTTAATGATGGGATAAGATAAGTAGGTACATTGGCGACCGCCTTCTTGTGGTCGTCTGAGTCATATACTGAGAAAAAACTGGAGGAAGGCTGAACCAACAAATTGTTTAAAACATCTTTTTTGTGCCTGACGGCTGACTTATAAGAAATATGCAACTGAATCAACTTTACATCACAATATCGATTGAAAATATCGTCCTAAAGAGTGCTGTGTGTGCGGATATTTATGATTTCTAAGTTATGCATTGTAGGGATAGAGTGCATTCGAATTCCAATATGACCCAACTCGAACGGCCACAATACATCCAAATTTTCGAAAAAGTAAAGTACCGCAGAAGAGCAGGTAAGTCAACAGGATTAGTAACTAGTAACTTTCAGGTAGACTGGATTTTCTGAGCTTTGTAATGTAAGCGTTTTCCAACAATTTCCCTCTCATACAACAATGTTTAAAAAACACAATATGAAAGACCCCGAATCTCCTAAACTTAGATTAGATTTGATATAATATATCAAATATTATATTATAATATTATAATATTATAATATTATAATATTATAATATTATATATCAGATATTATATTATAATATTATTGTATATCTAATCTCTCAATTAAGAAAAGAGAACCGACCACATTAGGGAGGTGTAACAGACACATATAAAACTCTTATTGGAATTAATTGTACATGAAAAAGCCGCAAATTATTACGCAAAGGTTTATTACTTTTAACATCGATCGCATTTCGGTCAGCTAAAATTTTAACGGAGATTATACTCTTGCCTTTATTTAAAGAGCTCTGGACCGCGGGTTCCAAAACCCCTTCCCTGCCAAGAGGTGGCAACGTTGCAAGGTGCTCACCTTGCGGTGAAAACGTTCACCTCCCTTCGCGGTCAAAACCCATCATCCCTCTTCCTTCTTCCTCTTCTATCAACATACAATTTAATTATTTATCGTTCAGTGAACATTTTTTGTAATTTAAATTCGTAATGTACTAATTATTCTGATGAAAATGAGTCCAAATTTCCTGTAATTCGGCGAAGAGGGCGTAATTCGTTTGGGTGGATTGGCCGGGAGAGGGCTGCTGAGTTTTAATCGTACCTGCCTCGAGTTTATACTCGATATGTTCAATTTTTCTCGCTGATCACGATTTTGGTGATGGGATGATCGAAATATTTTTTGAATCAAGTGTGCATTTGCAGAAGAGGGTAAACTGTTGGGTGGCTGGGGGGGTTCACGGGCGGAGGGGTCGCGCAGGTATACCTCGACCTTCCGCTGGGGCTCGGATTCTTGCAGCGATGCCGAACCTTCGGGGCCTTCAAAAATCCCAGAGCTCTTTAAATAAAGGCAAGAGTATAGGCCTCTTTTGCGATTTCCCGTGTTTCTGATTCATCGTAAGTCCAACCCTTAAGTTCTCATAGGGAGCGAACGGTTTGTCCTGCAGGGCTCCGCGTGGTCTCTAAAAATTCTATACTATCTTAAATTTAAGGAAAAACAATTCCTTTATATCAAAACTTTTTGAGTTAGGGCGTTTTCAAAATGTCAAACCTTATTTTTCAACCCTTAGAAGTGACCTACATCAACTCAGCAGGAACAAAATTCAGGCTCTTCTGGTGGTTCATCAAGGTGATCCCTGATGTCTTCTGAAAAGACCCTTTGGCAGAAACCACTAGCCACCGCTATTAAAAAGGAAAAACGCTGCAAATTATTACACAATGGTTTATTATTTTTTATTTTTCTATATAGATCACTCGTCTGCAAAGCCACCAACCATCCATCATGAAGAAAAACATCGATCGCATTTCAGTCATCATTTCATCAAATAATTTTCAGTCATCTAAAAACATAATTGGATGAAAAATGATTGAAACAATTAAGCGATAAACCCTTAATGAAACTCTTAATAAATTAAGAACTCTTAAATAAACTCTTAATGTAAACTGTGTTGTCTACCTGCACAAAGGAGTAATAATTCGAGAAGAAAACAACACTCCGGAAAAATTCCACGGAAAATCGATGATTTCCTCCTCAAAAAGTGACTTTTTCGGCTGTAGATACGGTAAAATGAAATCAAACCAAGAAAGGGACTTCACCACGCGATTCAGCGTAGAAAAGCAGTGCTAAGTGATGTGCCGCACTTGAGGTCTACCTTCATCTCAACTTTGGCGCTATCTCTGGGTTGCGCATCTTTGAGCGCTCGCTGAGCGGGCTGCGCGCGTCCAAAAGAAGAAGTTTTCGAAGTAAAATGTTCATGAAATTTGATGTAGAATCCGAATCTGCAATAATAAATGGGGGTTCCCATTTGAAAAAACAAAGTTGATCATGATTGCGCACGGTTGCGCGATTGCGTACTGCGAAATTTTGTCATTTTTTAATTCTACGCAACAATTTATGAAGAATAGCGTTAATCCGATTTTTTCATACACTATTAGAGAAAATAAGTGGAGGGAGCGTAGTTACTTGGACACCCTGTATATAATCGGGTTATGGATAAGGAAGCTATGTGCCACACCCACCTGGTAGACTCTATCTACTAAACGTCTGCCGAGTGGTGTGACAGGCCTCATAAATATATTCATTGTATATTCCGCCTAATTGGAGGGATTTTATTGTCACAATTATTCTGACTACAAAGCAGTTCTATGAAAATATGATATGTTCTTAACCTTGACTCAAGAAGAAGTTAGGGGAGTTGAAACTATAGATCAAAACAAGCTTGGACTGAAGTGACACAAATAAATAGGATAGTTGATGGCTGGGGCGCCAGAGGGAGTAACCACTTATCACGGACAGTTATCTTCTGCATATTAGGCCTCGTCCAGTCGGCCCACAAACGAGGGGCACCCCAGAGCCGGCTACCGCTCACCCAGGCAGCCCTGAGAGATTCTGGTCTTTGTCGGTGCGTCAAAAGACGTCTCAAAGAGGTCTGATCTGGGAAGGGCGTCAAGTCCAGTGAACAGATCAACCGAGATAACGCTGTGGATGTGGCGGCTCATGCGGCGAGGCTGGTTAGAAGCTTCGCAATTAATTCGCATTTCTTTCAACAGAATCGTTCCTTTCAAAATCCCTCGACAATTTCTCGTATCAACTCTGCGATACAAAGTAAAGAGTAGCCAGTAATTGGATTTTCCAACTCCCTTTTCAATTTTTAAGATGCTCTAATTTTAAATGCAACCTACCTGATGTGTATGTGACACTACCTTTTCATGGCATAACTAGCATAGCGGGTTCACAAGTTTCAGCATAGCAGTTCACAAAAACGCTGCAAATTATTACTCAAAGGTTTATTATTTATCTGTGTAGATCAGCCACCTACAAAGACCACAGCTTAGACATTATCACTACCAGCCTTATTTCCGCTTCACGATCAAGTTTATTTTGAAGAAATAAACACTTCATGCTACATATATATATATATGTAGTATATATACTACATACGATCAAGTTTATTTTGAAGAAATAAACACTTCATGCTACATACATATATATATGTAGTATATATACTACATACTTCATGCTACTCAATTCGAAGAAATACGAGTAAATGGGTTATTTTCCTAGAAAGGGTCCGGTATCCCAAGATTTCAGAAAACTTTTAGTTTGACTTAAGTTCTGCCAAAAATCAGGGATTAACCTCACACCATACTGATTGAATTTCGACGGAAGAACACACAGTGGGGCGCTTAATTAATTAATTAAAAATTAAAGACGAAAACCTATCGGCGGATGAAAGACTGTCGTGCCCAAATCGCAGTAATTCATGGACAGATTAAAGACGTGATCATGTTTTATCCAAACTTTCCCCCTTCAAATTTCGGTGCAAACATCAATAATGCATAATTTTGTTCAAAAAACTTAATTCAAATATTCTAAAAATGGGAAAAAGTAAAATAAAATAACAAAACTAAGTTTTTGGTGAGCAACTCGATTTAATTTTCAATAAAACACAATTCCAAAATAATCCAATAAAACGCTGCAAATCATTGCTCAAAGGTTTATTATTTTCTGTATAGATCACCCTTCTGTATAGATCACTGGTTCTCCATCAATAGCACCTACCACCATCTGTATTCTCCCTTGACCTTCCCTCTCAAATTTCAGCTTCCTGCGTTCAATAGGATTGAAAATGGCTTTGGAGCTCACTCAGCTGATCAGTGATCTGAGGTGTGAAGAAGATCTTCTCGAATGCTGGAGACGCCTGGAAGAGCACTTCCATTCAATAGGATTGAAAATGGCTTTGGAGCTCACTCAGCTGATCAGTGATCTGAGGGGTGAAGAAGCCTTTGAGCAATGATTTGCAGCGTTTTTACCCACCAACATTTTTTTTACCTACCAAATTCTTTTTACCTACCAGCTAGGTACTACCTACCACCACACCATACTGGCTTCACACCTTCACAATTAAGTTTATTAGAAAGAACTAAACGCTTCACACTCGATTGGAAAAATAGAAAGCTTCATAATATGGAAATTTGATTACTGGTTACGCAGAAGGCAAAACTGTATACAACTCGAAGAAATGAACAGCGATCGCATTTTAGTCCGATAAAATTTGAATGGAGATTAGACCTCTTTTGCGATTCACACTCTACCCTATATATATATCTAGTTATACATTTCCCGCCGGATCGATTGGTGAAGTCAGTTTGGCAAAAAAATGATTCGTTTCCGAGTTATTGACAGTATTGCCAACTTGAAATAACTCAAATCAGAAAGCAACAAGTGATAACTCATTGTTGTCAACGTTGTTTTGACTAGGAAGCGCCGCATCATAGATGAGCCGGTAAGTTTCCTTGTTTTTGCACTCATTTTGTGAATTGTGTCCTGGTTTTTCGCTTGATAATAGTACTCTAGATAATCCTGAATTAGTAACGTTAAAAATCTCTTAGTTAGCATAAGAAATTGTTACTAAATCACCGCTTGAAAACCACAGAGGCAGTTCCATTGGTATCGAAATTAGCATAGGGAGGCGGCAAGTAGGGGGATAATATTCACAAAATATACGATATTATATTTTGGCTCCTTTATACCTTTCTAATTGTACTCAAGCCTTGAAATTGAGGGAATATTATCAATATACCTCTGGATTTTCATGAATTATTCTTCTCGCCACAACTAGTAGTGTAACTAGTAGTGGTGCCACGATGGTTCCAGGTCACCAGAAACCACGTATATCATGTGCTTCTGTGTGTTTCACCTTGAATACGGATGTGAACTCCGACGGACTGCCTACCAAAACTTACAAATCAAATTTCAAAGGTTTAAATTAACCTAAGGCTTATCTAAGGGGACGACTTCAGGAATGCATCCATTACTAAACAATATATTTAGGAACTTTCTTCGTTATCTTGTCTGTCAATGCGTCGATCCAAATCTAAGAAAATTTTCCTACCTTATTATAATGTTGTCAGGACGAATCTGTCTGCGATCCAAGTTCTATTCAAAGGGGATGTTGCTGATAGTTGTTCTTTTAATGACAATATATTTAAGGTAGGCACGCTTAGAAATGGCGTTTTGTTGGTGACCAAATTTCGATTGGAATCAAGTTCTAATCTTTTTCATTTTTATCTGTTTTTGATTTTATTTGGTCCTCTGGTTTAATAATATTTTTACTGAACCTTCCTATTTCTGCTATACAAAAACCCCAACCACCAACCAAATGGAAATGAAGGGTTGAAATTATCAAAAATGCCCCAGTTGGTAGTAGATACCTATGGTTGGTAGGGAGGGATCTATACAGATGGGTAATCTATACAGAAAATAATAAACCTTTGGGCAATGATTTGCAGCTTTTTTTTACCTACCAACTTTTTCTTACCCATTGGAAGGTACTACTTACCTACTACACAATTATACTGCCTTCACACCGTCACAATAAAGTGTATTGGAAAGAATTAAACGCTTCACACTCGATTCGAAAAATATGGAAATTTGATTGCTGGTTGCTCAGAAAGCAAAAGTCGAAGAAATGAACAGCGATCGCATTTTAGTCAGATAAAATTTGAACGGAAATTTGACCTCTTTTATGATTCACACTCGTGATTCTGTTTTATCGAAAGAACACCCTTAAGTACTCGTAGGGAGCGAACGGGTTGTCCTGCAGAACTCCGGGTGGTCTCAAAGATTTTTAAACATTCAATTCAATTTAAAATTGGTGAAAAAACGATACCTTTATTTCGAGAGTTTTTAAGCTAGGGCACTCTAATAACCCTGAAAACGTTCACTACTGCAATGATTAATTTGCTATAACTAAATATCCTCATTGGCAACACGCGATAACTCTTGCTCGACGGGGACTGTAACTAGCTATAACTCAAAGTAAAATGAGGTAACATGCTATAACTCACGTAACTTTTTAATTAATTGAAAATATATGGTAAAATCCGACAAAATTGATGAAATGGGCCTAATTGTTGATGGAATTGTCAAAAGTTTCTGTTTCAAGGAAGTAGTATTGAATTTAGACAGTTTTTTGTGTCTCCTGAAAACTTGAGAAAACTGAGATATAGCATGTTGCCGCTTCACCGACGATATACTACCTGTGTTAAATAAATGTTAACTAAACTTTGGCTTGTAACTCCGGCTGAAGGTAACTATTACCACAGCCTGTAGGTACCTACCATGTTGCTGGGAAAAATGTAAACATTTGATTCAATGAAATCATGTTATTCAGTCATTCATTCATAAATAATTCTTGGTTGACGATACTATATTTTTGGTTTATTATTTTCAATAAGAAGCCATTGGAATCGAGCAAGAAAAAAAATCCAATCCCCTTAACATTTGATGTTTTACGTTTCGAAATACGTAGAATCCAAAAATCGAATAAAACATTTTCCGTCCGTCTGCCGTACGCGGCACTTTTCTTAGCAACACTGGATCGATTTGGTTCAAATTTGGTACAAGGGCTCCATTTGGGGTCTAGTTGTGCCACGAAGCTTTTGGTTGATGTAGGTCACTTCAAAGGGGTGAAAATTAAGGGTTGAAATTTTCAAGAGTGCCCTAGCTCGAAAACTCTCGAAATAAAGGTATTAATTTTTCACCAATCTTAAATAGTATTGAATTTTAAAAACGTTTTGAGACCACCCGAGGCTCTGCAGGACAAACCGTTCGCTCCATACGAGTACTTGAGGGTTTTCTTTCTATAAAACAGAAACACGGTGTAAATCACAAAAGAGGTCTAATCTCCGTTCAAATTTCATCTGACTAAAATGCGATCGCTATTCATTTCTTCGAGTTGTATTCAGTTTTGCTTCCTGAGCAAACAGTAATCAAATTTCCATATGAAGCTCCCTATTCTTCGAATCGAGTGTGAAGCTCCCTATTCTTTCTAATAAACTTAATTGTGAAGGTGTGAAGGCAGTATGGTGTGGTAGGTGGTACCTTGGTAGGTAAAAAAGGAAAAAAGTTGGTACCTAGGTAAAAAAAAAAACGCTGCCAATCATTGCAATTGTATAGATCCCTCCCTACCAACCATAGGTACCTACTACCTACTAGGGCATTTTTGAAAATTTCAACCCCAACCACCAACCAAATGGAAATGAAGGGTTGAAATTTTCAAAATGCCCTAGTAGGTAGTAGGTACCTACGGATGGTAGGGAGGGATCTATACAGAAAATAATTAACCTTTGGGTAATGATTGATTTCCACGGTGTTCTTTGTGAGGAAGCTTTTATAGTACCCACTCAACTTATATTATTATTTTTCAGTTGAAATATGGGTGGGTAGTACCTACCTATGAAATTACTAATATGTAGGTAACTACTTTTGTCATAAGTATCACTATTATGAGTGTAATAACTATTGTTCCAATATCATCGAAGTTTCTCGACACACCTAATTTTGGAAACAAAATTACCTACCTAGTGAAAAAGATTTGGTAAAATTGAACTTGAAAAATGTCTACATGCTGCAAGATTATTTTTTGTTCTCTTTGTTCCTATTCTAGGAATCCCAACTAGGCAATATGAAGGGTCAGTTGTCGAAGGCGAGGGGGAGAAGAGAAGCACTAATCCTACCTTCCTGGAAAAAAGGTTTACTGGAAGACCGTTGTTCTTTTCAAACCTTCATCATGCGTCCAACGTCCAATCCGCCATTTGCAGAAACGGTTATCCTAAAAAACCCTTCAGTCATTGTCTTTCTTAGGTCGGAGTAAGTGTCGCGCGACGAAAGAATTTCAGAAAATCGTTCAAACGTGCGAATTATTCATTGATAGGCGCCGATTTATTTGCGCGTTGTGATGGGCAATTCGAAAATCGGTTCGCGAGTGATAATTGTGACAGTGAACAGCGAATTATCAAAATATTATTCTTTTACAAGCCGTCCCTGGTGAGTTCTTACCTTTTCTGATTTGCTTGTAGTGTTGGTAGGTATGTAGGTATTTTGTGATTCAAACTGGTGCTCACTGCGACCTATCTCAGTGTACTTGAGTACGTCAAAAAATCAAATCGCAGACACGGGGTTAATAAAGGTATCAGGGTGTCCCAGAAGTTATGGTCCACCCTCCGGCATTTCCGTATTTAATTACGTAATAAAATGGGCCCAACGCCATTTTTCATTTGTTTTTGTAAAGAATTCAGGAAAAATACTTTTGACTCTAACTTTGTTTTTTCAAATGGGAACCCCCATCTTTTATTGCAGATTCAGATTCTACGTCAAATTTCATGAGAAATTCATACCCGAACCGATTTTTTTCATCGCGTGCAACTGGTTCTTTTCGCGCGCAAAGTGACCAGGGTGCGCAAAAGTGAATTTTTTTTAACCCCCAAGTGTGGCACATGTTTTTTCATTATTTTTGAGGCTGAATCACATGGTGAGGTCCTTTCTTCGATTTCATCGTTATTTTTCCAAATTAAGAAGGAAAAAATGTTTATTAAATAAAACATTATTTTTATTAAACTCTTTTTATTAAATAAAACATTATTTAATAATGTTTTGGACTTAATTTTCCCTCACCCTTTCGCGACACGGGCTGGGTGGGGACCTGGCTAGATTAAAAATGAATTCCTCACTTCTAAATTTAAAAAAAAAATGGAAAGTAGGTAGGTACTTACCTATTTTAATGTTTAAAAAAAATCAAAAACTTCTCATTTCTAAATTTTCAAAAAAAAATTAAAATTTACAAAATATCCGAAAAAAGGAGTAATAAAAAACTAAGATATAAATAATAATGAAATTAAAAAATCACAGAAACTGCTCGAAATTACCTCATTTGCCTGCAGACAAGTAACAAGTAACTTTTAATTTTTTTTAAAGGTTTTTAGATGAGAAGCTTTTTGATTTTTTTACATTAAAGTAGTAAAGTAGTACCTACCTACTTTTCAATATTTTTTTTAAATTTAGAAGAGAGGAATTTATTTTTAATCCTGCCATAGCCGGTCCCCAGCCCGTGTCGCGAAAGGGGGAGGGAAAATTAAGTCCAAAAACATTATTTTTCCTTCTAAATTTGGAAAAATAACGATGAAATCGAAGAAAGGACCTCACCACGTGATTCAGCGTCAAAAATAATGAAAAAATGTGCCACACTTGGGGTTAAAAAAAAGTTCACTTTTGCGCACCCTGGTCACTTTGCGCGCGAAAAGTACCAGTTGCACTCGATGAAAAAAGTCGGTTCGGGTTTGAATTTCTCCTGAATTCTTTACAAAAAAATATGAAAAATGGCGTTGGGCCCATTTTTTTACGCAATTAATTACGGAAATGCCGGAGGGTGGACCATAACTTCTGGGACACCCTGTATAGGTACGTATCTCAGCTGTGGTAGATATAAACCTTTAACCCACCGGAAGTAGGTTTACCTTCTATGTTAAGCATAAATGATGAAATTGATAGGTATTAGGTAGGGTATGTATAGGTATTTCTTCCGTATTTACAGTGGCGTACTACCGTTTTGTTCTAACAAGCAAGACAGCCCGGAGAGATTTGTGTTCGACACAAAGGAAGACAATGAGTAGCTATTTTGATGGGTTTTAACAACAAAAAATAGCTGTATAATGAAAAAAATTTGACATCAGGAGAATTATTTTTGTACGCTATTCACTTCACATATTCTCATCCGTCAATTTGCCGTCCAATTTAGTCAAAAATGAGCGTTTCTACAAAGATTTCACCCCAAAACAAGGGACCAGGGTGGGAAATCTGAGCAAGTCGCGTCACCGCTATTCTTCTATTTTCTTTTGTTAAACTGTCCTAATTGTTTTCCTCGTCAATACCATCTAAGAGATAGATAGATCAGTAACTTGTCCTGACAAATGTCAACAAAATAAAATCTACACTATACATAATATGTATAGTTTGCATCCACATATTATGTGGAATAGTGAGACGGGCAAAGCAGTAAGTGATGTTCCCTTCATTCTACGCAATATCTTAGGACTTCCACGCCCCAAGATCACTAGCCTCAAACTGGTACCTTGAGGTGTGTATGTTGACATGTATCTTGACTTTCACGATCGTATTGCCTGTAAACCAGTTGACAAACGAGGGATTCACGATGCTGTTCGCGATTTTGTTGACGATTTTTCGACCTCCACTGAAATCAATAAGCAATCATCTTGAGCCCTGCCCAAAATTATGCACCAAATTTGAGCAAAACTAAAGAAATTTATGTTCAAGAGCAATCATTTTTGCACGACGGTGATGAAATTTATAGGTGACCAACTCATCGGCAGAAAATCTGAAAATATCTTCTAAATTAACTACAATCAAAGAACGTCTGCCCCACGTGTGAAAACATAGCTTATAGAGTTGATATAGGCTTATAGAGGTATAGAGGTGATCTGCTGAGTAGCTAATTTCAAACATCAATCTTTTTTGCACTACCCTCATTAGGGTGTCCCTTATACGGGCTTTAAAAAAATCGTAAAAAAATCTACCCTCATTTTGTTTTATTGGGTACCCAAGTACCCCACAAAAAAATTGGTCACCCTCGGACAACGCTAACACGTGCCGCATCTCCACCAGAATTGATAATAAGAAAACCACCAAAAAACCAGCTTATTACGAAAACGCCAACATTTTTCCTGCGTCTCGTTATTCTCCGATTGAGTCCTTTTTTCGCGTTGTTTGAGAAGGTCTGTTGAAGCTCTGGTAAAAATTTGAGCTCAATTGGATCAGGAGAGCGGGCCGAAGAAACCAACTGAAACTGAAGTTTCCTGGTGAAAAACAACCCTCGGGGTGGGACCACGCGACCTGTGCGTCTAATCGCCCATCAATCGACTGGAAATTCTTTCCACGTTAATAAGAAAGTATGTTGAAAAGTTGTGGAAAACTCAAAAACTCTTCAACTTGTAAACCACAATGTAAATGTGCCTAAAGGCCAATATTAGTTGGTCTTGAAAAATTATTCACTTGGAAGCTTCCTCTTTGAGGCCTCTCCCTCAAGTACAGTTTCGGTACAATTGCCGATATTCCCAGACATACCTACTGAAGCAAGAACTGTTTTTGATCTTTGTCAGCAGTAAGGAATCTGTGAAATTTATTTAACTGCCGCATCGTTAACATGTCTAAGTCAGGAGAGCGTTTCCTTGGCTTGAAGGAATGAGATATTTGTATCCCCAAAACAAATAGGTCTTTCCTCAACAATATATAAAGTCATCCAGAGTCTTCAGAGAAGTGCGTTGTATTGAAAAATTACAATTTACACGAATTGATGAATTTCTAATTATCGCCTTTCTAGTTTTCGTGAACTACGCTTAAAATGAAGTATCCTGTGAAGGCTTACTAAAATGTATAATATACATGTTCACATGTTGATGTTCACATTACAACACACCCTAACTTACAAATCTTGTTCAGACAACACAACCTAATTGACCACGCAACACCACCTTATTGCAAATTTCAAACAGCAACACCACCTAATTGACCGATTTTCATGAAATTATTAGGTATTTGGATTTTTTCGACATGAATGAGTTTTTGAGGGGCTTCATAGTGGTAATATGACAAAAAGGTGCATGGTAATAATAATTTATTACAATAAAACAGTTTTTTGTGTCTCCTGTAAACCTGGGAAAAGTCAATTAGGTGGTGTTGCTTCTTAAGTGACGATATGAGCCAATTATTCCCAAAGCAGCTGTAAAGAAGTTTTTCAAGCATTTGTGGTATTGTCTCACCGATGAAGTAGCAGTCCTAGGTATGTTTCCTGATTCAGTGGAGCACAATACCGAAGTGGAAATCGTGTAAAACTTGAACAGAGGCAATCAAGTGACGATACGAGCAATCACACGAAGAACTTTCTAGTTCATTGACTGGTAAGTTCAGTCCTGCTTATCAAAACAATAAACACCCAATATAAAATTAAGTTGGTCGTGTTTCATATTTATCATTACTTTGCATTTCGTTTTTTAAATGAGAGACTCTGGATGACTCCGTATATTGCTAACTCAAGACTTCTTTCTACGTCTCATAATCGATGACACCTTCCTCGAAGATTACTGCTGACAAAAACCAAATAAGTACAGTTCTTGCTCCAGTTTATCTGGTAATATCGGTTGTTTGTATCTTACTGTAAGGGAGAAACAATAAAGAGAATAGTAGTAGTAGTAGTAGTTCTCCCATATAAAAGGATATTCTCTCACATAACAAAAAAAATATGTTTTTGAGTTTTGGCCAGGTTTTTCGAGGTTATGACCAATGTGCGGTCCATTTCGGCCTCCCAGAAAAAACCGGAGATCCGAGGCTTTTGAGTTAGCTTTAATTTTCAACTACTTACCTCACCCCACTCTGAAAGTTTATTTCGTTTTTCTCCTCCCTCGTTTTTTCGTTATTCCTTCCCATTCCCACTGAAGAAAGAGCCCAGCTACAGCCCTGCGCTTGATGACCTGTAATGATGGGTATAGCTCCTTCAAAGGCCCACCAACCGCTCTCATCTCGTTTGCTCAAGTCGGACCCGCGAGGCTTCGATTATTATGTAACGTCGTATTTGATTAACGAAGGCGCATCTCCACTTCATAAATCTTCCGCTGAAGACCTTCGAGGTGAGCGATCACCGTTTGGAAGATCTGGATTTTAGGTCGCTTTTTTAAAAGTGAAGAATGCGGCGTTCGTTTTCCCGGGAATTATTAGGAATCTTCCCAGAGGCCTTGAAAGTACGAGTAATCCAAATAACCTGCGAATTCCAGCTGATTCGGTTAAAATTAGAAAAAATGTCGAACAAGTCTTTTTCCAATTAGTTCAAATGAAATTTTTGTGAAACATCATGATTATTCGCAACCTTCCTGTCCGTTGCAAGGAGCACGAGCCCATTAGCAAAGGTAAATGTTACTCATGTTGATACCTATGTGCTAATATATTCCTCGCGAGTTTTTTTACATCAACCTCTTTTCCCGTGGCAATGCAACTTGATGGAATGAAGGTGTAATTTGTGTTATTCACAAAAAAGGAGTCCCTCCGGAGTGTAGAAATCACAGAGGAATTAACCCTGCTCAACATCGCATATAAAGTTCTGTCTAATGTCCTGTTTGAACGACTCCTACCCCACGCCCAGCGTATAGTTGGGAGTTACCAGAGAGGTTTTATGCAGGGAAAATCCACTGTAGATCAGATTTTCTCCTTAAGACAGGTGCTTGAAAAGAGTATCGAATTTCAAATTACTATCCACCACCTATTCATTGACTTTAAGTCAGTATATGATACTGTAATGACTCACACTTGTAACTACGTAGTTCTTAAATAAAGGTCGAGGGAAACCCTGAGTGACTCACACCATGCAAGGTAGGTAAGGTGAGGTACGGGGAACAGTGACATCATTTGACGTCACCTTTTTCCACCCTCTCCTTACCTTGTCAAGTCCATATAAAAGGAGGACTCAGGGCTTCCCTTTCATGCACTCGTCTTCGAAAACTCGACTTGTTTATTTCTCGATCTACCTCGCCTCCTCTCTGAAGCCCACAGTTCATCAGAGGGTCTCGGTATGCGATAAATCTCATCGCGCCGGCTTCTGCTCCCATTTACCCTAGTCGTCGTCTGCCTCCAACTAGGTATAGGTAAATGTGGTGCATTCCCCGGGTCGGCGAGCAATCGCGCCTAGGTATGTATCCGAGCTGGCGATTTTAACACTCTTGCACACGGTCTGCGGTTACCCGCGCTGTGCATCGAGTGTTGTCCCATCCTTTGTCTTCGTTGAGTAGGAACCAATCAAATCGACAATCCGAAGGAAGCTGATCGCCTTCACGCTCCGACACGCAGTCATAACAGATACCATCATCAGAGAACGACTGTATGCTGCCATGAGAGAGTTCGGGATACCTGAACAACTATGCAAGATGGTAAAGCTGACAATGAGTCACACAGTCTGTCAGGTACGGGTCCAAGGGAGTTTGTCTGAAAAGTTTGAAACTAAAGTTGGATTAAGGCAAGGTGATGCTCTAGCTTGCTTGCTGTTTACCATAGCCCTGGAAAAGGTAGTGCGCGATGCCCAGATAGATACCAGTGGGACCATTTTTCATAGACCCGTACAGCTTTTGGCATATGCAGATGATATAAATTTAATGACCAGAACTGTTAGGGATTTGGAAAGTACTTTCAGCTCACTTATGTTGGCAGCAGCAAATATGGGGCTCACCGTCAACCAAGGAAAAACAAAGTATATGGTTTCCAATAGAAACTTGAATGAACTTCGGACACCAAACATTCTCTTTGGACCGTACCAATTCGAAAGGGTGGAAACTTTCACTTACTCCACTCTACATGAATGCAATGATTGCCCAACCGAAATCAATGCTAGAATTCTTTCTGCCAACCGGTGCTACTTTGGACTGTTGCGACTCCTCAAATCTCGAGCCCTCTCCAGAAAAACTAAAATAACGCTGTACAAAGTACTGCTTCGCCCTGAACTAACCTATGGGTCAGAAACATGGGTGATGACAAAGCAGTCTGAGAGTGTGCTCAGGGTTTTTTAGAGGAAGATCCTTCGGAGAATCATGGGCCCACTGTTTGACCATGGACAATGGAGACGCCGAAAAAATGAAGAACTGTACCAGCTGTACGAAGATTACGATGTAGTATAGTTCGTGAAGCTGGGACGGTTGAGATGGGCTGGACATGTTCTCCGAATGGATGACGTCGACCCATGCAAACAGCTGCTACTCTCCAGACCAAATGGTACAAGAAGGAGAGGAAGACCGAGGCAGAGATGGAGTGACAACTTAGAGGAGGACACAGCACGACTTGGGTGCTATGAATGGATGACAACGGCACAGGATCGGACAAGCTGGAGAGGTTTCTTAGTGGAGGCCAAGGCTCACCCTGGGCTGTAGTGCCAATTAGTTAGTTAGTTAATGCAACTTGATGCCTACCTTCTTCGTTACAGTGGGCTTTCATCACATAGAGAATTTTTATTCTGATCCACCAAGGATTCTACGAGTCCACTGGTCGCCTCAAGTCTGAGTTTTCCTGCTACAGACCAGTTGATCTCTGACTCTACGAAAGTCATTGCTTGGTCTTCAGCAGACCAGGCTCAATTTGTCCAAATCCGTGATCTGATGTACTAAGACGTTCAAATTCCCGTTCAAAAACTTCATAGCTTCAAAGCTGGCGGCACGATCCGAACCCAACAAAACATGGCATCATGGAATACCTACTGTAACTTAACAATTTTGATTTTGGTTTTGATTTGAAGGTATCATGGCTATTTTTCCAATAAATAGAATGAAGTAATCATCCAAGCATTACTGTAACATAAAATAGCCGACTGTCCGGAAAAGAAGAATTTCGCAAATTTTTGGATGTTGAGAACTAGCTATGATAAGATCTCGGTCGTTTCTTCTGATCGGAGGGTATACGGGTATTGGGTTCATGAATACCGATAGGGCAAAAGTATTAAAATCAAAAGCAGTCCAACATTTCAGTCGCGATTTCCCATAAGTTACGGTTTTAGAGATGTTTCAGCATTCCACGAGGTGGGCGATATGGTTAGTGAAGAACAGCTACCTGCTGTCCCAAACTTTACCATAAGAGCTTTTTTTATTAGGCCGGTTTTCTCAGATCAATGTAGACCACTGATTATAATTAGGTTAATAACCATTATCAGTTAGGCATGCGCAATCGTGAAATACCTCGCAATATAACTTTCTCATTACATGTCCGATCTCGCTCAAACCATGTGTTTGAAGCTCCAGAAGTGGGGGTTTGTTGAGCTGAGAATGAGCTCCTGGACAGGCTTGGCAGCATTGGATTCAAAATCACAGCCAGTAATATTTCTGGAGCTGTCCTGACGGTCGAATGGCTTTTATGCTGGGATGGTGAAGACTGGCTGAATCATGAAGTTTCTTGAAGGGGCTGAAAATCCATAATAGAATGCTTGAAGACTCGGATGGTGGCATCAACGATGGAAACCTTGCAGTTATGACGATTGAGTGGGAAACCTTTGGTCCAAAGCACAGTTCAATTTCTTGCTTCACTATCCCAAGTACTCTTGAAAGTAGCTACCGACCATTTTTTGTGCGTGGATGGGCGATCCATATTGTGGGTAGGACAAACAACCTATGTGCCTCACCTACTCGGCTGAAGTTTGTGTAACGTAATAAACTTTGCGCTGCTCGCAAAGTAATCGGAAGGGAAAACAGCTCGAGTTTGAATCGTCCTTTGCCTCATTCACCCGATGATTATAGCTTTTGGAAAAGAGAATACCAGTTGGCCGACCAGGTAGCAAATGAAGCCTCTTCCATCTCAAGACAGACAGATTGATGACCCGCCCAACGTGATTCGTCAGCTCCTTCACGATCCGATGCCAATAATCCGCGTATTTGTCACGGTGATGGATCCCTTCTCTTTGCATCATCAAATATCCAATTAAACCTTCGTTTATTTTCTTCGAGAGAACCCCGAGGGGAGTGATAAATAAGGAGGGGAGGTTCATTTCGTTTGCTCGAAGGGAAATTTTTTTTTGTACTGTTCATTTGCAAATATGTCAGCTTATCTCTCTACACCGGAGAACAGCTTATTTATGGATATTGCATGACTGGATGATATTATAGGTAGACTGCAGACATAATCAAGCGTGACTGTAATCAAGGAAATATACAGTTCTGAGAAGATGGAACCCCCAACTCCACCAATTTTCCGGCCCCAACGCGTGTCAGACTTTTTTCTCCAAAAACTCAAAATTCCAGCAAAATTTGGTTCTTTCAAAATTGAAATGTTTGAACTTTGGTTTCATTTCATAATCCGTCTGTCGGGCTTTCTGTGATCAATGGGGTGTGCGCATGGGTCGGAAAAACTGTTTATTGTTATTTTTAATCTAAACTAGACCTCATTCTGAGACTTTTGACACCAGCCGTTCTCTTCTTGCATGAGTATATTTTTTTCTATGATTTTTCAAAGTTTCGAATGTTTATGACGTCACAGTAGGCTGAGGGGCGTGACGTCATAAACATTCGAAACTTTGAAAAATCATAGAAAAAGATCTCATCCAAAAAGAGAACTGCTGGTGTCAAAATTCTCAGGATGAGGTCTACTTTTGATTAAAAATATAAAAAATAAAAATCAGGCGCACCCCCATTGCCCATCTTGCTGTATCAGAGTGGAATTGATTTTCTAGGGCCTTTCGACCCAATAATATCAATTTGTATTCTTGCGTGCTACACTAGTGGTTTTTGTCCCACACTTTTGGTTTATTATTTTCAATAATGAACCTTTGGAATCAACCTAGAAAAAAAAATTTTAACACCCCCTCAAAATTTGATGGTTTACGTTTCAAGGTACGTAGAATCCAAAAAAAAAAAACGAATAAAAATTTGGCCGTCCGTCCGCCGTACGCGGCACTTTTGCCACTTACCATTGACCGATTTTGATGAAATTTGGTATGTAGGCTCCATTTGGGGTCTAGTTGTGCCCCGAAGATTTTGGTTGATGTAGGTCACTTCTGAGGGTTCCAAAATCAATTTTGAAATTTTCAAAACGCCCTAACTCAAAAAATTTTGATATAAAGGTATTGTTTTTCCTTCAATTTAAGATTCTATAGAATTTTTAGAATTTTTTGAGACCACGCGGAGCTCTGTAGGACAAACCGTTCGCTAACTACGAGAATTTAAAGTTTGGACGTACGATAAATCAGAAACACGAGTGTGAATCGCAAAAGAGGCCTAATCTCCGTTCAAATTAAAGCTGACCGAAATTCGATTGATACTTTTCTTCATGGCTTTGCAGACGAGAGATCTATATGGAAAAATAAAAAATAATAAACCATTGTGTAATAATTTGCAGCGTTTTTCTTCATGATACAGCATGACGCAGTGCCCTCCTGTTCCCTCTGGCGTTAGCCACATTAATTTGGATGTGTCCAGGAGGACCCACGAGGAGGTGCCAGATCTTCGTAGAATATTTGCTGCGACAGAACATAGCAGTACTACCTAGTTCATGTGGTAGTTTACTTTTTCCTTTAGGTCCAAATCTCCATACTCTTGAAGCTTCTTAGAGCTAATTACTTATCCAGTACGTAACTTTATAACTACCTATACAAAATCCTGTCTGGAAAAAAAGTCGATCAAATTCAAAATTAAATGTAAATTCAAATAAAAAATAAAAAAATCTGCCAAATGGGTGTGGCACATAGCTTTCTCGTATTCATAACCCGATTGCATAGATGATCCGATGCATAGTAGTATCTCAAACCATCAATCTCGAAGTACCTTCCACTACCCTCATAGGGGACCATCTTCACGTCAATCTGAATAATCATGAGAAATTTCGTCGAAATCGGATGGAAAATGTAGAAGTTATGGAAGTTACAAGGAATTGACGTTTGCGCAAAAGCAGTAGCTACCATCAGTCTGGAAACAATGATTTTCATAGGGGACTATCTACAAGCAAATTCGCATATTCCATGAAAATTTCATCGAAATCGGGTGAGAAATGTAGAAGTTATGGCTGTTACAAGGAATTCATGACAGACACACAGACAGAACTGGCTCGGAACAAAAATCGTTCAGGAAGGTCTGAAATGTAAAACGCGAGTGGAAATTTCGATTTTGGAGAACTTTTTTTTGAACCTTGTAAAAGGAAATCAAAGCTTCCGCTACCTTGGTAGATAAACTGAAAAATAAAATTGATTTTTTAATTTTTAACTAAAACTTAAAATAAGTATAAATGAATTAAATTCAATTTTTGCTTCCGAGTCTACCAAGGTGGCGGAAGCTTTGTTTTTTCACTTTTCAAAAATGAAAAAAAAAGGTCTCCAAAATCAAAATTTTCACTCGCGTTTTGCGTTTTAGACCTTTCTGAACAATTTTGGTTCCGTGTCTGTCCGTCTGTGTGTCTGTCTTGAATTCCATGTAACGCGCACAACTATACGAAGTTATTGTCCGATTTCGATGAAATTTTCAGGGATTGTGCGAGTTGGTGTGTAGACGGTCCCCTATGAAAATCATCATCCCCGGCTGATAGAAGCGACTGCGCATGCGCAAACGTGAATCCCTTGTAACGGCCATAACTTCTACATTTTCCATCCGATTTCAATGAAATTTTCAGGGATGATGCAGATTAGTATTTAGATGGTCCCCTACGAAAATCACTACCTTCGGAATGACAGTAGCCACTGCGCATGCGCAAACGTGAATTTTCTACCCGATTTCGATGACATTTTCAGGGATTACACGGATTAGGTTGTAGATGGTCCCCAATGAAAATCAAGGCCTTCGAGTTGACAGAAGCCTCTGCGCATGCGCAAACGTAAAATCCTTGTAACAGCCATAATACTTACATTTTCCATCCGAATTTGATGACATTTTTAGGATTGTGCAGATTAGCGTGTAGATGGTCCCCTATGAGGGTAGTGAAAGTTACTTGGAGATTGGTGTTTTGAGATTAACTACTATGCACCAGATCATCTATATAATCGGGTTATGGATACGAGGAAGCTATGTGCCACACCCGCTTTGCAGACTTTTTTTCAATACTTAATTTCTTTCAATTATCTTTCTACTATTGAATTGAAATTTCGAGGGATTAGTGCGGTTATCCCCTTTACTTACCATCACCATTTCATCGCACAGTATTTCATCTTCACAAGCACCAATCTGATTTTGGTTTATTATTTTCAATAATGAACCTTTGGAATCGAACAAGAAAAAAAAATTTTTAACACCCCCACAAAATTTGATGGTTTACGTTTCAAGGTACGTAGAATCCAAAAACCGAATAAAAATTCGGCCGTCCGTCCGCCTTACGCCGTACGCGGCACTTTTGCCACTTAGCATTTACCGATTTTGATGAAATTTGGTATGTAGGCTCCATTTGGGGTCTAGTTGTGCCCCGAAGCTTTTGGTTGATGTAGGTCACTTCTAAGGGTTCCAAAGTCAATTTTGAAAATTTGAAAACGCCCTAACTCAAAAAATTTTGATATAAAGGTATTGTTTTTCCTTCAATTTAAGATTATATAGAATTTTTAGAATTTTTTGAGACCACGCGGAGCTCTGTAGGACAAACCGTTCGCTCCCTACGAAAATTCAAGGGTTTATATTGAAATATATATATAAATCAAAACACGAGTGTGAATCGCAAAAGAGGCCTAATCTCCGTTGAAATTAGAGCTGACCGAAATGCAATCGATGGTTGGTGATTTTTATTATTATTATTTTTTTTTTTATTTTTTATTTTTTATTTTTATTATTTTTTTTTTTTCTTCATATTGGATGGTTGGTGATTTTGTAGACGAGTGATCTATATAGAAAAATAATAAACCATTGTGTAATAATTTGCAGCGTTTTTGGTTAACATCAACTTCTCGGATCAAGTTCGGTGTTTGGCCCAAGAAACTTATCATAAGAGTGTACGAGTGAGAAATCGAAAGAATATCATCATCATAATCGGCATTTTTCTCTTTTGACTTTGTTCAATAGCTGAGAAATTATCGTGGAATCATATTGATGAATTTCAGTGGAACTGCCGTCAATAATTTTTACACCAAATTCCTCATTCTATACTTCCATGTTATTCTGTCTCACTTGGCAAACATTGAAAGACCCTCTCCCTTCACACACTGGTTAGCATTTAAAATTTGATTTAAACTCGTTTTCCAAGGAGAATAAAGCAGAAAAAAAGTTTCATGGGACACTCTTTTCATTTCGAGACACCAGAATCATTGAAAGGGAGGTGTCCTGTCATATCCTTTCGCACGTCCTGAATGGATCCAGGTGCACTTAAATCAGAGAACGGACAATATGGCGGTCGTGATTTACATCGCATGCTCCTCCTCAGTGCCTTTTACGTTCACGCGTCAAAAGACGGTAGAAGGCAGAAAAAACAAAGTCAACGTCTTGGAATATCCTTCATCTTCATCTAAGAAGAAACGACAACAAAGCGGTCTGTCACATCGCACGTTGAGAAGGTCACGATGCGTCTCATAAGAGCTGTCTCCCTTGTAAGCAAAACTGACGATGCAATATTGCAAGTCAGCAAGGAGATTCTTTTGTTAAACAGTCAGCGATTCTGTATCTATTTACTCTTAGATGACGATTGCAATAATAACTGTACGGTATTTTACATACCTAGTCATATCTATGTCAACTTATTGCTATTTTCAGCGGCGTGAATAGGGTGTGCGCCTGGGTAGAAAAAACTGTTTATTGTTATTTTTAATCTAAGGTAGACCTCATTCTAAGAATTTTGGTACCAACCGCGACCTACTAGCGTGTGTAAATCTTTTCCTATGAATTTTTAAAGTTGCGACCGTTTATGACGTCACAGTGGGCTGGGGGGTCACGCCCAGGCGAGAAGGGCGCGTGACGTCATAAACGGTCGAAACTTTGAAAAATCATAGAAACAGATCTATTCACGCTAGAAGGTCGCGGTTGGTGCCAAAATTCTCAGGATGTAGTCAACTTTCGATTAAAAATCTGAAAAAAATCAAGGCGCACTCCCCATTGGGATGATATACAGTTATCAATGTTACACCATTGATTGTCATTAAACTTGTGACGATCCTACTTTTACAGAAGGGGCAAACCGATTTGGTTTGTTCCCGATTTGTTGGAGCTACGCCTAGGGGGATATTTGATTCATAGAGATATGAATCGGTATCCTCTTCGGGCCGGCTGATTAATCTAATCACTGGTTGGGGGGGGGAGGGGTAGGGTCGTCACCCTCCTCTAACTAACTTATGAACAATTAGGTGAATTTCAATCTGAAATTCAACCTACCTATATTGTTACATGGTAGCAGAGCGTGGTTTGGTGGAAATGCACTGAATTTATTTCATCATTTCCCCTCCACTTTTTCTTGGGTATTCCAGAAGGAATTACTCAAAGAGATTTCCAGAAGGAATCTCTATATAAAATTCATTCCTATCTTCCACTTCGCTAATCCGGCAATTAAACTCATTCCCTTGTTAGGCTTTGCCAATCTGGCATTTTATTAATTTCAATTACGTTTTTCTTTTATATAAGCCTTTTCTGCATTTGCCTTTTCAATCACTACACTTGGATGTTTCGTCGTTCGTATTCTTTATTTAGTTTGCTTTCTCCTCAGTTCCATTGATTTATTCTTTTATGTATAAATGGCCCATTCGTGGCATAAATGACCCATTCGTGGCATTCTTCTTCTTCTTCTTCTTTTTGAATAGTACCATTACGATGGAGGAATTCCCTTGAAGCTTCCAGACGTCCTTTCCTGGGCTTCATGCTATTTTCAGTCCCTTTGACTTGTTTTCAAACATACTTCTGTTTGAAACCCAGAAGTAAGTTTTAGGGAGAGGAGTGTGACGATCCTACTTTCACAGAAGGGGCAAACCGATTTGGTTTGTTCCCGATTTGTTGGAGCTACGCCTAGGGGGATATTTGATTCATAGAGATATGAATCGACATCCTCTTCGGGCCGGCTGATTAATCTAATCACTGGTTTGGAGGGGTAGGGTCGTCACCCCCCTCTGACTAACTTATGAACAATTAGGTGAATTTCAATCTGAAATTCAACCTATATTGTTACAAACTACGAAAGCTACCTACTTCCCAATAGAATAGGTATCCACTTACCAGTTAAGTTCAAGGTTTTTTCGCTTTTTCTGGCAGTTATTGGTCGATTTTGATGAGTCCAGCGGCAATATTTTAGTGTACCAATTTCCTAGGTAGATGGAATGATGAATTTCAAAAATCCTTGAAAATTTCAAATGTAGGTAGGTACAACTTTTTACTGTTTTTGCTTCCGAGTCTACCAAGGTACCGGAAGCTTTGTTTTCACTTTTCAAGGTTGAGAAAAAAAGTTTTCCAAAATTGAAATTTCCACTCGCGTTTTACGTTTCAGATCTTTCCGAACAATTTTGGTTCCGTGTCTGTCTGCCTGTGTATCTGTGTGTCAAGAAATCCTTATAACCGGCTTATTGTCCGATTTCGATGAAATTTTCAGGGATTGTGCGGGTTGGCGTGTAGACGGTTCCCTATGAATATTATCACCCCGGACTTATAGTAGCCGCTGCGTATGCGCGAACGTGAATTCCTTGTAACAGCCATAACTTCCACATTTTCTATTCGATTTCGATGAAATTTTCAGGGATTATGCGGATTAGATTGTAATTGAGCCCCAATGAAAATCAAGGCGATACAATTGACATTAGCCTCTGCGCATGCGCAAACGTAAAATCTTTGTAACAGCCATAACACTTACATTTTTCATCCGAATTTGATGAAATTTTCTAGGATTGTTCAGATTGGCGTATACAGTCCTCTATGGAAATCACCACCGATCGATTTCCATCTGTGCTTTGCCCGGGAAATTGTTTTAAATCGGAAACCGATTAGCGCTAAAGGGACGACTGCATAGATGTGATCATCTTTGAAGGGCTAGGCAGATTTTGATAGAAATTTTTGCAATGTAGTCATCTATGGTAATCTCGTCGTCAGAATCAAATTTTAATCAAGTGTTGTCCGAGGTATAAATCTAATCTGCTCTGAACCAGTTTCCTTCAGCAGCTAGGTCGGAGAATACCCTAGCAAGGAATTCCAATGTTAAGATAGAAGCATATTATAACAAATTTCCCAGTACTCAGTTTATTAGATTGAAACCATCAGTTGTTACATGATTGTATTACTTGAAACAATCCATTCAACATTCGTAATCATCAATATCACGGAACCTGGTATAAACGTCGGGACTGAGGCTTTCGTTATATTCATCTGGTAAAAACGGCAAATCTATACCTCGTGACTCAGCTATCAATTTGCTGTTGGAAACAGTTTCGTTAGTTTTAACTTTTACTTGTAAAATCGCATCTAATTTAGACAGAATAGGTATGTACATTTAATTTCAGCAGGATAATAGGTAACAATGATCGAGATGAACAATAGGCAATAATTTTGGAGTTACATCCAAAGTAAGATCCGAACGCAATTTGAGCTAAATCGGATAGATTTCGAGAAATTGAAATTAAGATGAAAAATTACTAGGATTATTTGTTCAATTTCAATTAAATTAAAAGGGGACCTCTGTGAACTATCAACCCGATTACAAATTAAATAATAAAATTGTTGCGTGGTTTCTTAGGTTACGCCTGGTAGAAGTATACGCCTACTAGAAGGCTCTGAAAATCAAAACTGTTTGATTTCGAGATACCCCTTTTTCTGACTGTATGGATACAAAGCTTTGTGTAATGTCATACATCTAACTCGTACAGCTTCACGGTTTGCTTTTTAAAAAATGTTTATTTGAAATACAACACACAAGTACGCACTGGAGAGCGGCTAAGAAAGAACTGACCCGAGATGACTCCTGGGTTCTTTATAAGCTCTCTGTTAGTGAAGCTGCGCTCAGCACATTTCAAAGAACGGACCAGCATTTTAATATTATATAACTTCTATGTTCAGTAGTTCTCCAATAAAGTCCACTTCAACCGTTCACAGGGCTGCCGAGGAACTGGCCGCAATTTTCGAGCATGTTCGATTACTTGCCGAGCGGCGGACGACCGCCAGACCTCAAGATTTTGTTAACCATTCAAAGGTAGTTTTCCCCTTTGACGGAGGCTCCAGGCATACACGTGAATGGGGCCCTTTCACGTGTATTCCTGAGGTCGCCGCCGCGTCCCTACAGGTACTCCCCGAAGCCACTGCAGTAGTCCATTCACCTGGCTGCCAAAACCTCCTGACTCCGCCGATTGGCGGGCCTGCTTCCAACCACCGCCTGCTCAGATGACTAGAAGTGAGGAAAACGGTAGGGCTACATGCTGTACTGGTGGGAGTGCGACCCGGCGTCGGCCTCACTTCAACCATTCACAGGGCCGCCGAGGATTAACTGGCCGCAATTTTCGAGCATGTTCGATTACCTGCCGAGCGGCGGACGCCCGCCAGACCTCAAGATTTTGTTAACCATTCACGGGTAGTTTTCCCCTTTCACGGCGGCGACTCCAGGAGTACTTTAAGGGGCCCATTCACGTGTACTCCTGGAGTTGCCGCCGCTGGCCTACAGGTACTCCCCCAAAGCCACCGCAGTAGTCCATTCACCTGGCTGCCAAAACCTCCTGACTCCGCTAATTGGCGGGCCTGCTTCCAACCACCGCCTGCTCAGATGACTAGAAGTGAGGAAAACGGTAGGGCTACATGCTGTACTGGTGGGAGTGCGACCCGGCATTGGCCTCACTTCAACCATTCACAGGGCCGCGAGGATTAACTGGCCGCAATTTTCGAGCATGTTCGATTACCTGCCGAGCGGCGGACGCCCGCCAGACCTCAAGATTTTGTTAACCATTCACGGGTAGTTTTCCCCTTTCACGGCGGCGACTCCAGGAGTACACGTGAATGGGCCCCTTTAGGGACCTCTTCAGAACAGTAGGCTTTACTAGGTAAATGTTCCGCCTCCCGCAGGTAGGTCTGTTATGAGACGCCGAGGTTTGCGGATAGATTTTATAAGCACTTATCTGGACAATCGGCCGCGAGGCGCCGCGGATGGAGTGCTAAAGCCCTAGGCTTTAGGGATCAATCTCCCCGTTGAGTAGGGTTCAGGCTAGGAACAATTCAGCGCATCGAGAGGACCATCGCCCTCACTCGACTACACGGAGAACACAACACTTTGATATTGAAGTAGGAACACAAGCCACTAGGAAGAAGATGATTATTAATGCAAATTGGTAACTTGTTCATATATACTCGTGTTGTGTGTGCATGTATTCGAGTGAGGGCGATGGTCCTCTCAATGCGCTGATTTGAAACTAGCCTAGACCCTACTCAACGGGTCTCATTATTTCCCTAAGCCTACAGCTAATGCACTATATCCGCGGCGCCGCCAGGCTCGCCATTGGGAGAAGTGAAGAAGATTTTCTATCTGCAGACCTCGGCGTCTGGACCCAGACAGACTGGCGGGAGGCGGAAAATTTACCAATGAAGCCTAGTTTTGCGAATGATTCCCTAAGGGGAGGACCCCTTGAGGGGCAAACCGTTCCCTCTGCGGAACTAAATTAAAAACTACTAACTACTACTAACTATTTTTTTAAATGTATTTTCCTTACTGATGATTTTCCTTTATGATTTGTATTTCTATTTCGATGTTTGATTGTCAATAAATATCTCTCTATCTCTCTCTATCTCTCTAACTGGGCTGTAGGTAGGTAAGGTTCGATTGACTAGGTACGAATGCATGTAGGAAGACGCCTGAGTGCGGCTTTTATACTCTAGCTATTATGGTGAGGGGAGAGTGGAATAGAGGTGACGTCAGATGACGTGTTCTTTCCCTTCCTCACCTCATCAGTGTTTGTGATGACTCATACTACTCTGGGGTTTTCCTACACCTTACTTTATTGGAGAACTATGAAACAAAAATGTAGGATATTGCAACTCGTAAACAAGGAATATTGCATAACTACCTGCGTAGGTTCCAATAAAAAGAAATGTATTGATCTAATTATTGAGAATATTGAGAAATTATTAAGTCTATTAGTTAGGTCATCTTTTCGATAGATACCTAATGTTGATTTGTCGATGTTGTTAGTTTTTGTAATGATGATTTGTTAGACATACATGTCAAACCTACAATAAAATCATTACATAAAATATAATCAAAAACTCAACGTACTTCGCGCGTTCGGTCATTCGGTCGTGTTGATACAGGACAGTAGGTTTTTTTGGACTGAAAAACAACAAAAATTTCATTACTGATTGCTAAGGAAATAAATGGTTGCTAAGGACCCAAAACGGGGTACAACTCGAAGAAACGAACAACGATCGCAATGTTGGTCAGCTAAAATTTGAACGGGGATTAGGCCTCTCTTGCGATTCACACTCGTGTTTCTGATTTATCGTAAGTGCAACCCATAAGTTCTCTTAGGGAGGAACAGATTCGCCTACACAGCTCCGCATGGTCTATAAAAATTCTAAAAATTCGATACTATTTAAAATTGGTGAAGAAGCGATATCATTGTTTCGAGAGTTTTCGAACTAGGGCATTTTTGAAAATTTCAGCCCTAACTTTTCACCTCGTTGAAGTGACCTACATCAACCAAAAGCATCGGGCACAACTAGACCCCAAATGGAGCCCATATACCAAATTTCATCGAAATCGGTCCATGGGAACTAAGGAAAGTGCTGCGTATGGCGTACGGAGGACGGACGGAAAATTTTTAGTTTGTTATCAATAATGAACCTTTGAAATCGAAAAAGAAATTTTTTTTAACCGCCCTTCAAAATTTGTTGGTTTACGTTTCAAGTTACTTAGAATCCTAAAATCGAATAAAAATTTGGCCGTCTGTCCGCCGTACGCGGCACTTTCCTCACTTAGCATTGACCGATATTTTTTTATTTTATTTTATTTTTATTTTTTTATTTTTTATTTTTTTTTTGCCTCTGCAGAAATTAGTAATGTTGCGAGACCACGGCATACCCTCACTAACTCACCAACTAGTGCTGGGAAGTACCATGCTCTTAACTCTAAAACAGATGGATATATCTGTAAGGAGATATGTGAGAAAATGGTTGCGCCTGCCATTTGACTCTGCTAATGCCTACATTCATGGACCAGTGGGTGATGGTGGTCTTGGAGTAATGGAACTACTCAGTCAAATACCAACCATAAGAGCTAATAGGGTAGGGGCGGCAAACACACAACTCTTTGAAGAAGGAACGAGTCTCCAACAACAAAATGGGACATCAAGAATCGACCGTCGAATTGCCAGGGCACAACGTCTCCATCAAACTACAGATGGAGCTGAACTGGTAAAATCACGCGATAACGGAGCTAGCACGGCATGGATCAGGAACCCTTCAGCGAAACTATGGGGATGGAGGTCGTTGGGTATGGTGAAAGTCCATTCTGGTTCTCTACCAACAGGAGTGAGGAGGACAAGAGGCAGGCGTACCGGCAGCAGCCATCTATGCCGAATGGGATGTCAAACACCCGAAACAGCCTCGCATGTGCTCCAGATTTGCCCAGCCGTGGTAAGACCCAGGTGTGCCCGTCACAATTCTGCCCTGAACCTACTGGAAGCCTACGCTCGCCGTAAAGGATGGCCAGTATGGCTAGAGCCACACTTCAACCTGGAACAGCGAGGTTATCGTCCGGACCTCTTGGTGGTAACGCCAAGAGGAGCCTTCATTATTGATGTCTCAGTGGTCTCTGGCTCCGGTCGGAGATCACTCGCAGACATCAATGCTTCCAAAATTCGAAAATATGAAGTTGACGCATTACTAGATGCTGCAGCAGCACTTGCAAACATTCAGCGAAACCAACTAAAGGTGATTGGAGCAACGATCACCTGGAGAGGGATATGGCATGGCAAGTCAGCGAAGGATCTGATTCGGGCTGGTTACCCACTGTTTATCCTGGAGTGGATGACCACCCGAGTCCTAACAGGAGGATCATTCATCTGGTCTAAATTCAGGGCTACGGCCACACGACGGCGTGCCACGGCTCGAGCAAGTGGGCCCCGTGGGACTTGGAGCTGAACTCGAACCCCATGGGGAGGAGAAGTGTCGACTGATGGCATAGCCAGAAGAGGCACAATCCTCCCTCCATCATTTGTGGGATAAGGTGTTTCAACCTTGTCCCTCACCCCAATGTCCGAGGTCGGATCTCGGACCCTGATACCAAGCAGCCAGATGGACATGACTGCTGAGTGCTGAAAGTGCTGATACAATACTGTGATGTATATATTTATGTACAATACCATCAATTGTAGCGGTGAAGTATTTTTTCCAAATATAAATTGTTAATGGTATGTAGGCTCCATTTGGGGTCTAGTTGTGCCCCGAAGATTTTGGTTGATGTAAAAGATATTGTTTTTCCATCAATTTAAAGTAGTATAGAATTTTTAGAGACCACGCAGAGCTCTGTAGGACAAACCGTTCGCTCCCTACGAGAATTTAAGGGTTGGACTTACGATAAATCAGAAACACGAGTGTGAATCGCAAAAGAGGCCTAATCTCCGTTCAAATTTTAGCTGACCGAAATGCGATTGATGTTTTTCTTCAAGTTGGTTGGTGGTAACAATAGCAAAGCCGTGTTCATTGCAGACGAGTGATCTATATAGAAGAATAATAAACCTTTGTGTAGTAATTTGCAGAGTTTTTATTCGATTTTCGGACTCTACATATAGGTATCTTGAAACGTAAACAAATTTTGAGGGGGGGGGGGGGATCAAAAAAAAATTTCACAGTCGATTGCAAAGTTCATTATTGGAAATAATAAACCAAAACAAAAAAAAACGCTGCAAAGAATTACACAGAGAATTATTAGTTTTCAGTATAGATCTCTCGTCTCCAAAGCCACCAACCATCCAACATGAAGAAAAACATCTATTGCATTTCGGTCAGCTAAAATTTGAATGGAGAGTAGGCCTCTTTTGCGATTCACACTCGTGTTTCTGAATTATCGTATGTCCAACCCTTAAATTCTCGTAGGGAGCGAACGGTTTGTCCTACAGGGCTCCGATAGTCTCGAAAATTTCTAAAAATTCTATACTATCTTAAAATGATGAAAAAACAATACCTTTATATCAATATTTTTTGAGTAAGGGCGTTTTCAATATTTCAAACCTTATTTTTCAACCTTTAGAAGTGACCTTCATCAACCAAAGTCTTCGGGGCACAACTAGACCCCAAATGGAGCCTACTTACCAAATTTCATCAAAATCGGTCAATGCTAAGTGGGGAAAGTGCCGCGTACGGCGGCCGAACGGCCAAACTTTTATTCGATTTTTGGATTCTACGTACCATGAAACGTAAACCAACAAATTTTGAAGGGGGGATTGAAATTTTTTTTCTTGGTCGATTCCACAGGTTTATTATTGAAAAAAATAAACGAAAAACTACGTCTCCTACCGCATGCCAGCGAGTCAACTAGAAACTTCTATCGATGGTCGCTAGTATCGTTCATGTTCACAAAGTTTTGTTATTTTCCTGTATAGATCACTCGTCTGCAAAGATCATAGCTTTGCCGTAGTCATTATTTATTTATTTTTTTTTATCTACCAACCATAGGTGCCTACTAACTACGAAATAAAAAGAGCTAGGGCATTATTGAAAGTTTTAACCCAAAGCTTCGCGGCACAAATGGAAATTATGGGTTGAAATTTTCAATAATGCCCAAGCTCTTATACTCTCGTAGTTAGTAGGCAACTATGGTTGGTAGGTAAGAAAAATAAATAAATAGTGACCACGGCAAAGCTGTGATCTTTGCAGACGAGTGATCTATACAGGATAATAATAAACCTTTGTGAAATAATTTGCAGCGTTTTCTTTTTTTGTCTACCAACTTATTTTTATTCTTCCAACCATTGGTAGGTACCACCTACCTCACCATACTGCCTTCACACCTCACAATCAAGTTTATTAGAAAGAACTAATCGCTTCACACTCGATTCGAAAAATAGGGAGCTGCATATGGACGTTTGATTACTGTTTGCTAAGGAAGCAAAACTGAATACAACTCGAAGAAACGAACAGCGATTGCATTTTAGTTTAGTCAGTTAAAATTTGAACGGAGATTAGACTTCTTTGGTGGATCACACTCGTGATTCTGTTTTATCGGAGGAAAACCCTTAAGTACTTGTAGGGAACGAACGGAATGCCCTACAGAGCTCCGCGTCGTTTCTGCAAATTTCAAAAAATTCAATATTATCTTAAATTGATGAAAAAACTTACCTTTAGTTCGAGAGTTTTCGAGCTAGGGCACTTTTGGAAATTTCAACCCTCAATTTTCACCCCTTAGAAGTGACTGACATCCACCAAAAGCTTCGCGGCACAACTAGACCCCAAATGGAGCCCAGGTACCAAATTTGAACCAAATCGGTCCAGGGTTGCTAAAAAAAAGTGCAGCGTACGGCGGACGGACGGAACATTTTTTATTCGATTTTTGGATTCTACGTACTTGAAACGTAAACCAACATATTCTGAGGGGGGTTAACATTTTTTTCTTGGTCTATTCTAAAGGTTCATTATTGAAAATAGTAAACCAAAATTGTGTTACCTTGCTCGATTCCAAAGGTTCACTCCGATAAAGTATTCCAAAGTATAAAACGACCAATTTCACAGTTTCGTGAAAATCTTCGCGCTTAATCCGAATAAACTATGAATCTACTCACATCCATCCCTCATCGAGCGATTCTCCATCTAGTTGAGGTCGAGGGATTGTGAATCGATGAACCTCATGGAAGCTATCTTCCTGAAAAATAAAATTAGCTACGTCAACTTTTGATTAAATTTCAATGAACATAACAACAGATATTAACGGAGTAACAGTAATTGAAGTGGATGAAAGCATTAAAAAACGCAGCAAATTATTACACAAAGGTTTATTATTTGTCTATATAGATCACTCATCTGCAATGAACACGGCTTTGCTATTGCTAACACCAACCAACATGAAGAAAACCATCGATCGCGTTTCGTTCAGCTAAAATTTGGAGAGAGATTAGGCCTCTTTTGCGATTCACACTCGTGTTTCTCCAACCCTTCAGTTATCGTAGGGAGCGAACAGTTTGTCCTACAGGGCTCCGCGTGGACTCTAAAATTGTAAAAATTCAATACTATCTTAAATTGATGAAAGAACCCTTATTTTTCACCCCTTAGAAGTGACCTACATCAACCAAAAGCGTCGGGGCACAACTAGACCCCAAATGGAGCCTATATAACAAATTTCATCAAAACCGGTCCATGGTAACTAAGGAAAGTGCCACGGACGGCGGACGGACCTTGAAACGTAAACCAAGAAATTTTCGGGGGGGGGGGGGGGGGGTTAACTTTTTTTTCGTGGTCGATTCCAAAGGTTCATTATTGAGAATAATAAAACAAAAGTATGCTTCCAAGCGAGCTAGTGAAATGAAAAACCATTTTTCAGCAACACTATTCGGTCCACAGATCGAAACCAAATTTACGACCTTTAAATTATCTGAATGCCGTTTGGTAATAACACTCACCCTTTCGAACAAGGACATCCAAATAGTAGGGTCGTAATTAGTACCCTGAATATAGGTCTTTCATTTCCGGTTATGGAGTACTGAGCTCACTTCAAGCATCACTGACTGACGAAGTTACATTCCGCATTATTAGCTCCATCATTTCGTTATATTGTTGAATAAAACGATGGAAATTGAAAAATCCATGGATTCATTAAACCCGTACCTGCCCTGGGGTGGTTCAACATATTACCGACTGCGCCAAAATGTAATGATCCACAGAATGAAAATATACCTTACGTGTAAATAGTATTTTCTGTCATAAGAACACGGACACATTTCAATGTAGAAATCAATCTGTCTTTATTCAATCCAAACAAAAACTTCCCATTTAACACATGTATTCATCATCAGTTGTTATGGGGTTAGAGAGTCAGTGATGTTGGTCTCATATCTCATGTCGTTGAGGGACCTTGGGAGGGATCTGATCTGTCCAAATGTCTCTCTAGTTTAAACTCCTGGCTTTTATACAGAGATTATATACCTTTCCCATGCTCCAAGAGAGTAGGCAAGCTCAATACCTAAAAAACGTCTGCCAAGTGAGTGTGGCTCATAGCTTCCTCGTATCCATAACCCAATTGTATAGATAGTCCGATGCACAGTAGTTAATCTCATAACATCGATCTCTTAGTACCTTCCACTACCCTCATTGGGGACTGTGCACATCAACCGGCACAATCTCAAAATATTGTTGGAAAATGTAAAAGTTGCGGCTGTAATTTTTTTTTTTTTTTAAATCTCCCCTCAAAGGCAAAAGGTCTATCTGACGGAGGGAGCACGCCATAAAAATAAATAAATCAAATATAATGGGGAGGACGCCCAGGACTCACCCGACGCTGGCCCTAGGGATGAGGGATGATGAGGAAGATGGAGGTGGGAGTGAGGGATGAAGGGAAGTGCCTCTATAAAATGACCACCAGTTCAAATATGAGCCGAGCAGTACGCGTCTGGTGACACCACGGAGTACACCTACTGAGATGCCTAACTCGCGCAACTCCGTGGCACTTTTCCCGCACCACACTCCGCGCCATGACAAGGTCGCAGCCATCACTCTGTTGTTGTTGGATTCCACTCCTTTTAGCTCTGGCACTGCTTGCCGTAAATCATCTCTATCATGCTTTCTTATCTTAGCCCGCCAGGTCTGCTCCTTGTCCATGCTGCCATTGACAACTTGGACATCCAGGATAATGCTAGACCTGTCAGGCTTGGCGGCAACGATGTCAGGCTTCTTACCCTGGTCGATTGGCATGTGGTATAATCTCTCCCTCTCAACATCCCAGCCGCTGGATGACAAGGCACCTGCTATCTGCTTGGCGACTGCATCATGACGTAGGATGCGGCCCCCATGAGTCCGAGGACACTGTCGCACCACATGATACAGGTGTTCATCTATACTCCAACAGGCACGGCAAAGGGTAACTGTTGTCCCACGACTACCCCTCGAACACCGTACCGCTGTAGGAAATATACTTTTGCGCATGCGCAGTGGCTACTGTCAGTTCGGGGGCGATGATGTTCATGAGGGACCATCTACACGCCAACCCGCACAGTCCCTGAAAATTGTCCCACACAAATAGACCGCCGTTGGGACCCAAAATTGTTCAGAGAGGTCTGAAACGTAAAACGCGAGTGGAAATTTCGATTTTGGAGATCTTTTTTTTTCAACCTTGAAAAGTGAAAACGAAGCTTCCGCTACCTTGGTTACTCGGAAGCAAAACAGATACTTTTGGGTTTAAAAAGGAATTCCCATTGATTTAATCTAACTTTTACTAACTGTTGTTTTCAGCGATTTTTTGAAAATATTGTTTACTAAGTCAACTTAGAAATAACTACCTAACATCTCTAAGATTTGAACTTACTGGTGGGTGGCTGTACCCTGGACAGAATACATCAGGGTGCGTCCTACAATCTTCATAGGGGCTGGATACCCCTCTTGGTACGAAATATTCCAGATGTTCAAGCATGTCTTTTTCTCTAGGCCCTGTAAAAAAGTCAATTCACTGAGAATATCCACTCTTCCACACCCTAAAGGTGAGCTTATCAATCTACTACTGTATTTTTAAAATGTGCCATTGATGTGATTTAGTAGTTTTGCTATAAGTGACGATAATGAACTACATGTTGTGACGATCCTACTTTTTTATAAGGGACAATCCAATTGGTTTGTTCCCGATTTGTTGGAGCTACGCCTTTAGGGATATCCGATTCATAGAGATATGAATCGATATTCTCTTCAGGCCAGCTGATTAATCTAATCACTGGTTTGAAGGGGTAGGGTCGTCACCCCCTCCTCTGTCTCATATATGGGCAATTAGGTGTATTTCTCATTTGTTGTACAGATGGAAATTCAACCTATATTGTTACATGGTAGCAGAGCGTGGTTCGGTGGAAATGCACTGAATTCATTTCATCATTTTCCCTCCACTTTTTCTTGGGTATTCCAGAAGGAATTACTCAAAGAGATATCCAGAAGGAATCTCTATGTAAATTTCATTCCTTTCTTCCACTTCGCCAATCCGGCAATTAAATTCAGTCTCTTGTTAGGCTTTGCCAATCTGGCATTTTATTAATTTCAATTTCGTTTTTCTTTTATATAAGCCTTTTCTGCATTTGCCTTTTCAATCATTACACTTGAATGTTTCGTCGTTCATATTCTTTATTTAGTTTGCTTTCTCCTCAGTTCCACTGATTTATTCTTTTATGTATAAATGGCCCATTCGTGGCATAAATGACCCATTCGTGGCATTCTTCTTCTTCTTCTTCTTTTGCAATAGTACCATTACGATGGAGGAATCCCCTTGAAGCTTCCAGACGTCCTTTCCTGGGCTTCATACTATTTTTCAGTCCCTTTGACTTGTTTTCAAACATACCTACTTCTGTTTGAAACCCAGAAGTATGTTTTAGGGAGAGGAGTGTGACGATCCTACTTTTTTATAAGGGACAATCCAATTGGTTTGTTCCCGATTTGTTGGAGCTACGCCTTTAGGGATATCCGATTCATAGAGATATGAATCGATATTCTCTTCAGGCCGGCTGATTAATCTAATCACTGGTTTGAAGGGGTAGGATCGTCACACCCTCCTCTGTCTCATATATGGGCAATTAGGTGTATTTCTCATTTGTTGTACAGATGGAAATTCAACCTATATTGTTACAATGTTGTCCTGGGGGTCTTCAACTACGCAATATCTGTACCTAGTTTAAATACATCTGTATTTCAAGATGTATTGTGAATGAGGGAAGGAGTGAGGAAGTTGTTAAAAATAGGGGTCCTCGAGGAGTTGTCAGAGTTATTAATGGCAGGAGAGAGTAGTGAGAGGAAGAGCCTCGACGGCCCTCGTCCTCTTCCCTCACAATTGCCATAACAAGTCTCAATCACCTACAAGTAAGGTAAATAAGTTAAGTTTGTAAGACTTTCCACTAAATGCAAAATTGCAGAAAATACGTTGGTTGGTTAGTAATTAATTATTAGAAATTCGAGTTAAACCTGAAACAGGCTTTTTTCTAAGGCATTTTATTTTATTCTCACGAACCTTCAAATACCTCCTCTGCCCACTGAAAGAAATAAAGGGATTTAGATCGACCTTACTTTGGCACTAATTAGAAGCCTCATTTTTATAGGTAGGTATATCACACCTAGCTCCAGTGGAATAGACGTTTTCATCGGAATGCGCATGCGCGCCTGTTATCAGTGAGCCTCCAAAATGATGGGCACTAGGGGTGTGTCGGTCCAGGTATTTCCCTGGAACGGTTCCAACGGTTACGGTGACAAAGATGTAACCGTTCCAAATTACCGGTACAGTTCCATTACCGATACAGGCGATCAAATCCCACTCACATGGCATGGATGAAGCAGGCAGTCAAATCCCTATCGTCCTTCTTCCATGCTTATGATCTCAACTTGCAATACAATAGCATCATTTTCCTTGACAATTCGCTAAAAGGAAGGAATTTGAACAAGTGTTACAAAAGAGGCAATTTATTATAAATAATAGTTACCAAACAATTCAAGGAAAGAATTATGACGTTGCAGTTTAAGAACTTAACGTGACAATAATAAATTAATAAAACTGGAGACAACTTCCATGCTAACCTGTCCAGAAGATAACTTCCCGCTCAAGAGCCATTCCATGAACCATTCTCAGTCCATGGAAGTAGTAAGGGCGCTTACAGGTACAACATGGAACAGAACTGAGAACAAGATCCATGCTTACCGGTCCAGAACCATTGAACCATTCTCTATGATATCTTATCGGTCCGGTTACATCCTTACCGGTCCAGTTCCATCCTCACCAATCAGAATGATCAGATTGATGAGATGATTGATCAGATCATTCTGATTGGTGAGGATGGAACTGGACCGATGGAAAAGATTCTCTTCCCGGTCCAGAGCCATCTTAAGATATCTTATCAGTCCGTGGAACTGGACCGGTAAGGGTCGAGTTTTTGTCACTGCGTGGAACCGTTCCAACCTGATACTCGGTTCCACAGTCCCGGTACAGCTGTACCGACACACCTCTAATGGACACATTCGGACCACCGTCTTTGTTTTTACTTTTGTTGTCATTAGAAGACTGTCAGTTTTCAGCTTCTATTCAGTTTTTTGAGCGTGTATTCGGTTTATTGTCAGCTCTGTCATGTATGAGGCAAACCATATACAGTTGTTTCAGGGACTGTGATTCGGGTAGTAGACCGGGAAGACCTAGGTTATGCTCCAAAACTACTTTTTTCCCGTTCACAAAGACTTGTCTGAACTTCCGTAGTCCAGCATTTCGAAATACAGCGATCATCTTCGTGTTGTCTCCAATCTTTCTGATTACGTCCAAAACGGTGTTTCTTTTATCGAAGTTGGTCAGAAGTGTGAGAAGTGGGTGCGAAATGTAGATGGAATGATAGAAATTTTGTCTCCATCGCTGACAATAGTAAGTCCTAGGAACAATCCTATATTCATCGTACAATATATATTCATTGTACCCAAAAATTTAACTTAGCCTCTATGAATGAGGAGTTTCACCGAATTCTGTTTGTATTTTTCCTGAATAGTTAATGGTGTGGGATAGATGAAAATCGGGTTGATTTCGGAAAATACATCTGTTATTTTTGGGAGACAATCAAAATTTATGATTTCAAAAAATAAAAGGGAAAACAGACCTCTTCAACGTGAAGCGGGAATGCTCGCTGATTGGCTGTTTGGATCGCCGTCTCCTCTCAGTGTTGCCCGTTGGTATTATGAAATCCTTTTATCTAAGAGGAAAGTTATCAAACAAAAACAGGGGAAACCTAATTTTTCCCAACTTGCTTTTTCGTATTTTTTTCTTCAGTTTTTCGATTTTGAACTTTACTGGTTTTGTGAAATGTTGCATCTGGGGACTATAGATTTCTCGATCTCAGCGCTTCAAGCGTCTTTAAATGAACTATTCCAGGATGACGTCATCCTCCTGGTTTTTTAAACATTCATATTTTCTACACTGTTTTGTTTATTCGTAAATTAGGAAGTACGGGCTGAAAGTTTGCCGTAGGGGGTTTTTCGAGGTGCTGAATCCGATTTTGGGGTCAAAAATAGGAAATTCCGACATGGTGAAATTCCTCATTCGTGGAGAAGAGTACAACATTATTCAGACACCTACTGTAGGTGTCTGTAACACACCTGTAACACACATGTGTAGGTGTGTAACACACCTACTATCGGAAACACCTACTATCAACGTCTACAAACATACCCTGTGCATGCAGTATCCTGGTCAAAATACACTCTGAATCGAAATAAACAACAAAATACGTTTGGGTACTCGGAGTTCGGGGTGACTACAAAAGTATTTTATTTGTTGACTTTTTATCAATTTTTTAAGCAACGGGTTGATTGTATAATTTTAACAAATCGTGCTGTGCAACTTCCACAAGGCTGGCTACTCTCCCGTAAATACCTAGCTAATTTTTCAATTTTCTTTACTGTTGCTTTAAAGATTTTTTTTTGAAAATTCGCACATTAACTCATATTCATGAATGAACTTTTTTGAACACACTCTGACACAGGTTCTAACAACACCACAGGCGATATTGGTAAGGCAGATGGGGGGTTTCATGGATTTTCAGGGAATGATATTTATGTGAATTTCATGATTTCTATTAAGTTAGGCAGAATTGAATGGTTCTGGTAGGAATGCCCGTAAAAAAGGAATGAGAACTAAGGAAAATTGCAGTTTTAGAGTACAATATTGGTAATATTTCAAGCGTTTGAGGTCGAGAACTTTATTTGATAGAACATCGGGTAATGGGAGAAGCGCCCCTGACACGCTATTTACGATCAAATGAACGGAGCAGTATGCTCCTATTCTCGACATTTTCTCTTAACAACTTGTTTTAACTTAAAAATAAAATAAAATAAAAAACTAGAGTAGGCAAATTTGGGTATTAATGCTCATGAAACGCCAGATATGTGAGGCGAGAAAGTTTGACAAGGGGTTCAGAGGTGTGTCGGTACAGCTGTACCGGGACTGTGGAACCGAGTATCAGGTTGGAACGGCTCCACGCAGTGACAAAAGCTCGACCCTTACCGGTCCAGTTCCACGGACTGATAAGATATCTTGAAATAGCTCTGGACCGGGAAGAGAATCTTTTCCATCGGTCCAGTTCCATCCTCACCAATCAGAATGATCTGATCAATCATCTCATCAATCTGATCATTCTGATTGGTGAGGATGGAACTGGACCGGTAAGGATGGAACCGGACCGATAAGATATCATAGAGAATGGTTCAATGGCTCTGGACCGGGAAGGGTTTTAGACCGGTAAGCATGGATCTTGTTCTCAGTTCTGTTCCATGTTGTACCTGGAAGCGCCCTTACTACTTCCATGGACTGAGAATGGTTCATGGAATGGCTCTTGAGCGGGAAGTTATCTTCTGGACTGGTTAGCATGGAAGTTGTCTCCAGTATTATTAATTGATTATTGTCATGTTAAGTTCTTAAACTGCAACGTCATTATTCTTTCCTTGAATTGTTTGGTAACTATTATTTATAATAAATTGTCTCTTTTGTAACACTTGTTCAAATTCCTTCCTTTTAGCGAATTGTCAAGGAAAATGATGCTATTGTATTGCAAGTAGAGATCATAAGCATGGAAGAAGGACGATAGGGATTTGACTGGCTGCTTCATCCATGCCATGTGAGTGGGATTTGATCGCCTGTACCGGTAATGGAACTGTACCGGTAATTTGGAACGGTTACATCTTTGTCACCGTAACCGTTGGAACCGTTCCAGGGAAATACCTGGACCGACACACCCCTAAAGGGGTTTGACAAGCGAGTTGGTCCGAAGATTGATAACGCATGATATCACTGATAAGTGGCGGCGCATGCTCAATGCGTGCTGATGAAATCGTCTATAAGATAAATCGGTAATATAAAAATGGAAATTAGTAGCTAATTACCTACCTTTCTTATGAGGTTTATCTCATAACATAGATATCAATATGATAACATATTATAATGATAACAACTTTTAGAATCAACCTCATTCATCAACAATCAACAGCAATAACTATCAAATCAAGGCCACTACTGGAGGTGATTCATTACAATATTATTATCTAAAGTTATGATCATATCATTATTTATCTTATTCAAGATCTGCTGAATGAGTGATGATGTAGTGAAGTTCCATTCCTGTTTACCCTGAAGCTCTGAAAGCTAGCACAGGACAGCACACGCATCACAGGACAATAAGAGAAAATTATTGTGGGGTAACAGATCAGTTGTGTGTGAGGAGGCTAAATTCCCCACTATACTCTTGCCTTTATTTAAAGAGCTCTGGGATTTTTGAAGGCCCCGAAGGTTCGGCATCACTGCAAGAATCCGAGGCCCAGCGGAAGGTCGAGGTATACCTGCGCGACCCCTCCGCCCGTGAACCCCCCCCCCCCCAACAGTTTACCCTCTTCTGCAAATGCACACTTGATTCACAAATTATTTCGATCATCCCATCACCAAAATCGTGATCAGCGAGAAAAATTGAACATATCGAGTATAAACTCGACGCAGGTACGATTAAAAAAGAGTGATGAGGAACATTCAAGTAAATTGTCTTACAGCAGAGATTTTTAACCTACCTATATCTTGATTCCAGGTATTTTCCAAATATAAGTTATACATTTAATAATAATTTTTTCTGAGCTTTGTTTACCGTATTATTGTTACAGTTGCGATTAAAAATATTGATTTGTAAGATATTTTTGTGTTGATAAATAATCTATTACGAGAGGTTATTGAATCTCCTAGTAGATTATAAATAAATAAGGCTACAATGGCTCAACAAATTGAAATTTTGAGTTGACATTAGTAAATGATGTAAGGGAGAACTCAAGACAATAGGCATTTTCACTTTACTGTTAAATTATCATAAATTTATACTCATAAACTAGTATTTTAATAACAAAGCAATATAATAATTCATAGAAAAATAATCCATTTTAGATAAGAAAGTATAGCATCCATAGTTCCGGTAACAGTGGCACTGCACCTATATCAGAAAAATTTCCGTTCGGTACATACGAATCGTCTTAGTCTTCATCCATGTCGCTGTCTTCTTCCCACGAGCTTTCATCAGAAGAATCTCCAGACAAAGAAATTACGAATTGTTCTATTTCTTCATCTGTCAAACCCTCCTTCTCCCATGCTTCGTCAATAATCCCTCGCACATGTTTAACATAGGACTTCCAATGCTTGGGCGTAATGTTCTCTACCGCAGTATGAACCAGCGCTTTGACGTCTTTCAATTTGAAAGTGGTGTTCCTCTTGCCCACGAAATCTTTCGGAAATGATATTGCTGAGAGCAGTGAATGAGGCATTATTTACATAGTCTCACCATTGGGAGTGGGGGGATGCGTTTAGCTCTCAATAGGAGGTTTGGAAATGGAATCAGGAGGGGGAAGGATTAAGATAACCAGGAATTTGTACTTTGACTGAGAAGAATAATGAGGGGGAGTAAAACACCATAGATTACTATCTTACCAGTGGATGACTCACACTGGCAGGATGGGATAAACACCATTGAGGTGTCTCATACCTACTGGCTTTATCTATTTTCCCAAATTCGGTAGATACCAGTAGGTTCCTACCATCGTATTGTTCGATTGTACAATACAATTGTTGTATACAATACAATTTTTTCTTCACCGGGCGCGTTCTGTTTGGGGAAAATGGGTGTTGAGGTAATTCAATTGGGTTAATCTTTTCAATCCGTTTGGGGGAAGAGCTGAGAATGAACGTGATTCCGTTCGTTTTCCGTTAAGGCTAAATGTCACGATGTTTTAGTGTGATTCTGAAATAAGAGATGGCAGCACCGTCGGGGCCAAATTTTGTTTACTCCTCAGTTGAGAACGGATCAAGATATTTTAATTCCGCAAACGGATTTATTTTCAAGATCACCGTAGAATTCCGGGTAATTGGTTTAGAAAGTGTGCAAAAATTTTTTGCACACAGTTCCAACAAAAATTTATTCAAATTTCGAACATTTTCAAAAAGTGGCCTTATAGCCACTTGCAGAACCTTCATCAGAATACGAATCCGTTTGCAGAATTTTTCTAACTTGATCATAGCCGTCGGATTCGCGTTTTTACGATTTGGAGTGGGGCGAGGGGGGCGACCATGGGCTGGGGGGCGAGGGGGCGGCGGCGTTCAAACGCCCGCCACCCGCGCGACCTTCACCTTCTCTCCGACATTCATGTTTTGATAGTTTGCACCCTTTCATCACTATTCTTTTTTCCTGGCCACCTTATAGGTACCATCAACCTTCCCATTTCCAACTTCTCTTCCTTGAGGTTGAACGAATGTGGTGAAATTGCCATAAAAAGCAAGATTCTCATATAATTAACTTATGAGCAAGATTCTATTTTAATTTGATACTGATAATGGTTTGCACTACTAAATAGTTGTTTCTGAAATTGTGGTAATTTTAGTTCATTGTACATGGAGTAGGTAGGTACCTATTTGTTCAAATTGCAATGTACCTAGTTGCAAAAGTGATCTAACATCATTCTAGTCTCGGCCGTTTATTTAGTTGAACTAGCAATAGAAGGTTTATGGGGGCATATTTCTCCCAAATTCCCTCGTTTTCAAAAGTCATTCGTGATTTTATGTAAATATAACGCCTAACAATACTGAAGTGTTGCATTTTGAGGCACCTACTACCTACTAAATTACAAACATGACTCTCCAAAAATTACCATTAGTACATTGTAATAAATACCCTAGAACTAGGGATAAATTCTCATATAATTAACTTATGAGCAAGATTCTATTTTAATTTGATACTGATACTTAATGGTTATCATTAGCTTCTTTTGCAGTGGCTACTTGATTGATCTTGGGGCGATGATTTTCATAAGGGATTATCAACACGTCAACCCGCATAATATCCCTGAAATTTTTTTAAAATCGAAATTGGACCATAACTTTGTATAGTTTTGCGCGTTGCGGGGATTTCATGACAGACAGGCACGGAACCAAAATTGTTCAGGAGGGTCTAGAACGTAAAACTGGAGTAACAATTTTGATTCTGGATAACATTTTTCAACGTTGAAAGGTGATAACAATACTTCCGCTACCTTGGTAGACTCGGAAGCTAAATTAAAATGTATGATTTCCCAAACATTGTACAGAGCACCAAAAAAGGTAGGTACTACGCATTTCTTATTTCCGAATCTACCAAGCGGAAGTATTGTTTTCACTTTTCAAGGTTGAAAAAAAATTTCTGAATAAAACTCGGCGCTTTGCGCCTCGGCGGGGGGCTCCGCCCCCCTGCACCCCCCGGTTTATTTCTTTTTCCATACTCTGTATGAAATCATAGGAACACAGAATGTGTTTTTGCGATGCTAGTCATCCGTTAAATAAAAAACAACAATAATAAATGTGGAGTCTTTGGCAATAATAAAATAAATAATTGTTAGACTTAATTTGGTCTAAAACCCTATAAATGTTATATAAATAAATATGTAACTACAAGAAAAATACTATATAAATTGAGAGCTTTCCAACGAATGGTGAACAATTTCTGTGCAATGAACACTGCGGGAGTTCTATTTCCTTACCAACGGCTTGGTTGCACGTGAAAATCATTATAAAAGGCGCGTAACGGTTTTTTCTGTCGCTTTTTCGTGACGATTTTTTTTCGGTAGGTCATCGCAAAAACACATTCTGTGTTAAAACTCCGATTGTATGTACGTAGTAATAATATTGCAGTATTCTAGAAAACCTTGCTTCAAAGCTACCGATAGGTGTAGTTATGATTTTGTTTGTGCATTTTTGGTGGCAAAAAAAAGTGTCACGAAAAATTCCTTGACCCCCAGCCAAAAGACATACCCATGTCAAAATGATCTCCAAAATCAAAATTTCCACTCTCGTTTTACGTTTCAGACCTTCCTGAACAATTTTGGTTCCGTGTCTGTCCGTCTTTGATTCTGTTGTGAAATCCTTGTATCGGGCATAACTATACCAAGTTATTCTCCGATTTCGAAGAAACTTTCAGGGATTGTGCGGGTTGGCGTGTAGATAGTCCTCTATGAAAATCATCACCCCGGACTAATAGTAGTGAGTGCGCATGCGCAAAAGTGAATTCCTTGTAACAGTAATAACTTCCACATTTCCCATCTGATTTCGATGAAATTTTCAGAGATTATGCGGATTGGGGTGAAGATGGTCCCCACGAAAATCACGGCCTCCAAATTGACATTAGCCTCTATGAATGCTCAAACCTTAAAATCATTGTAACAGCCATAACTCCTACATTTTTCGTACGAATTCGATGAAAATTTTCAGGATTATTCAGATTGGCTTGCAGATAATCCCCTATGAAAATCACGGCCCCGGAACTGATAGTAGCAATGCGCAGAGTTCTTTTATCTTTTGAGTGTGTCCTCCTTTACCCCAGACTAATCGCTTACGGTCGCCCAATTCTTACTGTGGGCCGTCCTAAAAAACGATGTTAGTAGTGATCACTGCGCAATCACGGAAACGGAAGTGAAATCAAGGTAAAATCACCAACGCCATACTATAACTCGAACGTCAACAGTTACTGTGCCCCGATGTTACCGGGATTGCTAGATAACGAGAAAGGGGTGCGACCTTGAACTTTTCGAGTAATCCGAAAAGGTAAACACTTAGAGTTGCCATATGTAAGAAAATTATCTTGTAAGACCACAGCACTATCCCTCGTTCTAGGGTATTTATTACAATGTACTAATGGTAATTTTTGGAGAGTCATGTTTGTAATTTAGTAGGTAGTAGGTGCCTCAAAATGCAACACTTCAGTATTGTTAGGCGTTATATTTACATAAAATCACGAATGACTTTTGAAAACGAGGGAATTTGGGAGAAATATGCCCCCATAAACCTTCTATTGCTAGTTCAACTAAATAAACGGCCGAGACTAGAATGATGTTAGATCACTTTTGCAACTAGGTACATTGCAATTTGAACAAATAGGTACCTACCTACTCCATACTACAATGAACTAAAATTACCACAATTTCAGAAACAACTATTTAGTAGTGCAAACCATTATCAGTATCAAATTAAAATAGAATCTTGCTCATAAGTTAATTATATGAGAATCTTGCTTTTTATGGCAATTTCACCACATTCGTTCAACCTCAAGGAAGAGAAGTTGGAAATGGGAAGGTTGATGGTACCTATAAGGTGGCCAGGAAAAAAGAATAGTGATGAAAGGGTGCAAACTATCAAAACATGAATGTCGGAGAGAAGGTGAAGGTCGCGCGGGTGGCGGGCGTTTGAACGCCGCCGCCCCCTCGCCCCCCAGCCCATGGTCGCCCCCCTCGCCCCACTCCAAATCGTAAAAACGCGAATCCGACGGCTATGATCAAGTTAGAAAAATTCTGCAAACGGATTCGTATTCTGATGAAGGTTCTGCAAGTGGCTATAAGGCCACTTTTTGAAAATGTTCGAAATTGGAACAAATTTTTGTTGGAACTGTGTGCAAAAAATTTTTGCACACTTTCTAAACCAATTACCCGGAATTCTACGGTGATCCTGAAGAGAAATCCGTTTGCGGAATTAAAATATCTCGATCCGTTCTCAAATGAGAAGTAAACGAAATTTTCTTCATTTTGGTGCTGCCACGTGGTGGCGGATTTTAAAACTAAACTCGGGACATTTAGCCTTAACCCAAACGCGTTTTAAACTCAGCAGCCCTCTCCCGGCCAATCCACCCAAACGAATTACGCCCTCTTTGCCGAATTACAGGAAATTTGGACTCATTTTCATCAGAATAATTAGTACGTTACGAATTTAAATTACAAAAAATGTTCACCGAACGATAAATAATTAAATTGCATGTTGATAGAAGAGGAAGAAGGAAGAGGGATGATGGGTTTTGACCGCGAAGGGTTGTGACCGCGAAGGGTGAGCACACAAGGTGAGCACCTTGCAACGTTGCCACCTCTTGGCAGGGAAGGGGTTTTGGAACCCGCGGTCCAGAGCTCTTTAAATAAAGGCAAGAGTATAGTTATCATAGAGCGCTTGAATGTCTGTGAGGTCATATGAGCTGGTTGTATGAAGTACTTTTGCTTCCGCTCATCATAATGAACTGAAAGTTAATAGTTTCCAGGGGAATTGGTATCAATAATGTGAGCCCCTCTGTAAAAATTACAGAGTGTTTAATACTCTCTTGTAAGTTCATTCTTATGGTGTGTGATATGATTATTTCAGCAGTCTTAAACTAAATGTACTAGTACTTGGTGGCGACTTACATAAAATTAATAGTTGTCCAAGGTACTATTTTTGTACTTACTGATACGTCGGCGGGTGCAACCTGAAATGTCAGAGTAGAGATGTTAGCAGTTTCGGTGATGGTGGGAGGGTTCAAAATAATACACAATGGTTCATTATTTATCTGCGAAGATCACCCGCCTGTGGGGATGTAGGTTGGTGGAGGGGGAGGGGGAAGGCTAAGGATTTAGCCTGGCAGGTACCCACACGTTCTGATAAATTTCACAGTAATTGCTCAATTAAAGACTGTTGCCTATATGGATGGTATCATTCGCTCCTACAAATTGAACTATTTTAAATTGATGAAAAAGTCATGCATATTCATTAACCCTAATTGGACCTTGGTGTCACTAGTGTCACCGAAAACATCTTGGAAATTCCACAGCTGTCCCACGGCATCACCAGATGAACTAGATTTAAATTGCGATTTTAAAACGCTGCAAATCACTGCCCAAAGGTTTATTATTTTCTGTATAGATCACCCTTCTGTATAGATCCCTCCGTACCAACCATACGTACCCACTACCTACTAGGGAATATTTGAAAATCTCAACCCCAACCACCAACTAAATGGAAATGAAGGGTCAAGATACGACTTTCTGGCTTAGCACGGCAGTACAGCTGAGATAATTGTTGAAAACTATTTGAATCTTCCCTTTCACCGATTCGCTTGTCCGTCTCCCTCAGCCTTATTTGAATTGTTCCGTGAGGGCGCCTACCTGCTGGTGCGCCTAGCTGGGGATTATCTGGATGTGCTTCTGAAGAGGATTGTGTTAATTTTCTACAAATTCTGTGTACTTCGATTAAAGCAAAAAAAAAAAAAAAAGTTGAGTGTTTGAAGATTGATTTAGTGATCTTCTAGAAGCGAGAATGCGATCGTGGGGCGGCCGTATAAGTCTTTGGGATGGCATTGGTAGTGAAGGTCTGATTTGAGCGTACTATGGGCTAGTATGGCGACCGTTTCGTGTGAAAAAGTCACGTGGTCGATTCATCTTGACTCATTATACATCATATTGAGTTGACTCTCAAAAAAACCTATGTGTGCTCAGTATGAGGTAAAATGAGTCATGACGTATTTGATCTCGGAAATTATTTCACGATCTAAAAAAATCCCCACAGTAGAATATAATCTTTGATATTACTTTTACGTTGATTATGTTCTTTTAAGGCTCCACTTACTCCACACAATTGTTTGAAATCTCTGAATTTTTCCTGAAACATTTTCAATAAAGGAAATAAAGCAAATCATGTATTCAACAAAGATTGAAAACGGAAATTTCGACATAGTAATATGATAATATTATCTTACATCTTGAAAGTTTGGAATAAAGGATAAAAGAAAGGATTATCTTACTCCCTATTCAAAGAATGAGTTGATATTGTTGAGAGTTGCTAATCAAATTCAAAGTTGCATGGATTCAGTTGTTTGTATAGTTTCAATAAAAAGTCACTTTCCGTTCTGATTCTATCGAGACTACTTGTGCTTCTTATCATTTTCCGTTTGTAGCTATCTGTAGATAATATCTAAAGATCTAAAGATATTATCTTTTTCGGCGGATTATTACAGTGGTGGCAGCGGTGGGATAAAATAGACTATTTCGGAAGGTGTTCTGAATTTGTATTTGTTCGTTTTGAGATCGAAGAAAAATGAACACTCGGTCAACTGTAAGGTCTGAAGACCACATCATAGTTCACGAAGCTGAAGTCCACGCTACCGAAGAGCATAATGCGCCGGAGGATCAACAGAGACAAAGTGTCGAGCCACAAAGTGAGGATGTATTAGTTTTAGTCAAAAATTTATGGGAGAAAGAAAGGGCAGCTCTTAGGCGGGAAGTTCAGCAAACTGTAGAGGAAGGGCATAGATCATTGGCTGAAAACATGCAAAACGAATGGAGTGGCTTCCTAGGCGAAATGAGACGTGTTTGGCAAGTGGAAAGTGACTTTTTATTGAAACTATACAAACAACTGAATCCATGCAACTTTGAATTTGATTAGCAGCTCTCAACACTATCCTCCTTTTCTTCTTTAGGGCTTGAGTAGGGTACCAACTTGTCAGCGTGTACAACAAACAATTGTCCTCCTCCTTTTCCTTTCGGCGTTTTTATTCTAAAAATTACGTCCGAAATAGCTTTAACAACCTGGCAAGGCCCCATCCACGATGATTGTAACTTGGGACAAAATCCCACTTTGCGCCTGGGTCGCAAGTACCACACAAAATCTCCAGCTTGGAACCTAGGCTTCTCAGCTCTCACATCGTACTTCCTTTTCACATTGTCTGCAGCTTGCACGATCCGTTTTCTCGCCAAATCATGAACTTGCATCAATTGTTCCTTCAGCATTTGAGCATAGGTAGTTCGAGGGTTTGTTCCGGGGATAGGTCCGGCCAAAAAATGCATTGGTAGTGTAAGTTCTCGTCCCATGACTAATTGAGCAGGAGACTGACCAGTAGCTGCGTGTTCAGTTCCTCGATACGCAAGAAGCACACATGGAAGTCGAAGATCCCAGCCCACAATGTTCGGTTAAAACGCTCGACTAACCCTGAACTTTGAGGATGGAGGGGTGTCGCGCGGGTTTTATGAATGTTCAATAGGGACATGACCTCCTTGAACACTGACGACTCAAAATTTGTCCCTTGGTCCGAGTGAATTTCTCGTGGCACTCCAAAGCGTGAAATGACATTGGATATGAGTCCTTGTGCAACAGTTTCTGCTTGGATGTTGGGAACTGCAAATGCTTCTGGCCACTTAGTGAAATAATCCACTACAACTACAATGTACTGGTTGCCCTGGTCAGTGACAGGCAAGGGACCCAACACATCAATTCCCAACCGCTCAAAGGGGATGCCAACCACGTAAGATTGGAGAGGAGCCTTTTTTTGACATTTTCATGTCTTTCATATGGCACATAAAAAAAAATCGTCACGAAATTTGATGCGACGAAATTTGTTGCAACGAAATTTGTCCCAAGTCGCCACAATGATGATTATGACCATCAGAAGTGAAGTTGTTAGGTACTTTACAGGTAGGTACTTTACAGTTAGGTAGGTACTTTACAGTTTGATATTACCAGATCAGCTGAGTCGAAAATCGAGCTCCCAGATCAGCTGAGTCGAAAATCGAGCTCCCAGATCAGCTGAGTCGAAAATCGAGCTCCCAGATCAGCTGAGTCGAAAATCGAGCTCCCAGATTAGCTGAGTCGAAAATCCAGCTCCCAGATCAGCTGAGTCGAAAATCGAGCTCCCAGATCAGCATGAAAATGTTTCAATGTGTTGCAGACTCGTATGCAAGCGTTTCCTTTCATTGTGGAGCATACCCTTTAATTTTCAACCTGATATCTCCAAAATTAAAAATTTGGCGTCATTTTAAAAAGTGGGCGTCCGTTTTCAGCCACCCTGTACGTTATACCCTTCTAGGAGAAATTCTCAAAAGTCCTCTCAGCCCGTTTTCCCCCCACAAAGGGCTTGTGGAAATCAAAATTCTTATTCTCAAGTCCTCATTAGAACTTGAAACAAGCAATTGAACATCGCATAAACCCATGAACATACGGATTGTAGGACACTTTTGACAATGAGGAATTTCACCAAATTCTGTTTGCATTTTTCCTGAATAGTTAATGGTGTGGGATAGATGAAAATCAGTTTTGCGGAAAATGAAAATGAGGGTTTTGGAAAATAAGTTATTTTTGGGAGACATTCAAATGTATGAAATAACCGGGAAAACGTACCTCATCAACGTGAAGTGGAAACGCTCGCTGATTGGCTGTTCGGATTGCCGTCTCCTCCCAGTGTAGCCCGATGGAACGAAGAAATTGCGTTATCTAAGAGGAAAGTTATCAAACAAAAACAGGGGAAACCTCATTTTGTTTCCGCTTTCCCCCCCGTTGACAACAGATATCACACGTGGCGCAAAATGACTTGACATCCCCTTGCAATCCAGGCCAGTAAAATCTTGTCCGGATTTCAGATAATGTACGCCTGCGACCAAAATGACCAAGATTGTGCGCGGTTTGCAGGACCTCCTTCTGTCGATTCTTTGGGACTATAATTTGCTCCCATGTCTGTCCTGCATCAGTTTCCCACTTCCTGACAAGTACACCATTCCGGATATTCAATCTCTCGTACTGAGCTAAAAGAGCCTTTGTATGAGAACCAAATGACGAAATATGTTGCCAATGAGGTTTTTGCTTGCTCTGCACCCAATCATAGACTGGTCCGAGTAGACTATCCATCAATTGTTCTTCTTTCCATTGGCTGTCGTCTGGGTTTTCAATCCCAACTCTAAGCACACTATTTAGAAGGGCCTGTTTCTGTTCCTGCCGCTCGCAATTGCGACATTCTTGTTTGCTACAAGGTCGTCGTGACATACCATCTGCGTTCAGATGCTTACTACCAGCCCGGTGCTCTAGCCGGAAATTGTAAGGTTCCAAAACCTGTAGCCATCGGGCCAGCTGCCCATCAGGCTCTCGGAAACTACGAAGCCACTGCAGAGATGCGTGGTCAGTTCTCACTAGAAACTCTTCTCCACTACCGAGGCCAAAGGAACTGAAGTGTCTGAGGGCTTTGATCAGGCTGAGCAGTTCTTTGCGCGTTACACAGTAATTTCGCTCCTGGCGTGAAAGACACTTGCTATAGTACGCCAACACCCGTTCCTGCCCATCTTGTAGTTGGGATAGCACAGCTCCTACCGCTACATCACTGGCATCAGTGTCCAGTATAAATAGTGACCCTTGGACTGGGTGTCCTAGGAAAGGTGGTTGTGTGAGGGCATTCTTTACATTATTAAATGCTGCCTGACACTCTTCTGTCCACTTGAACTCCCGCGTCTTGTCTTGAAGGTTATACAATGGAACCATAATTTCAGCAAAATTTGGTACAAAATTTCGATAATAAGAGCTGAGATTTTGTGTGGTACTTTCGACCCAGGCGCAAAGTGGGATTTTGTCCCAAGTTACAATCATCGTGGATGGGGCCTTGCCAGGTTGTTAAAGCTATTTCGGACGTAATTTTTAGAATAAAAACGCCGAAAGGAAAAGGAGGAGGAAAATTGTTTGTTGTACACGCTGACAAGTTGGTACCCTACTCAAGCCCTAAAGAAGAAAAGGAGGATAGTGTTGAGAGTTGCTAATCAAATTCAAAGTTGCATGGATTCAGTTGTTTGTATAGTTTCAATAAAAAGTCACTTTCCGTTCTGATTCTATCGAGACTACTTGTGCTTCTTATCATTTTCCGTTTGTAGCTATCTGTAGATATCTTTTTCGGCGGATTATTACAATATCAATATCTTAATATGAAGGTGGAAAAAACATGTATTTTTCTGTGCTTTCTATAGCGGTATTGACAGCTAAGTTTGTAGGTCTGTGAATAGTTTTTTGAACAGTTGCATCCTGTTATAAATTAGTATTATTGAAACTTTTAGATTTAAAAATAATAGTAGTGGTAATACAGGTTTCTGAGCCTTCTTTTGGAATATTTTTCACGACTTACCAACCAACTAGTTTTTTAACGAATTAGGTACGTAGGCTACCGGATTTGACAAAACTTACTCTTAGTGGTCGGTCACTCTGAGGAGGGAAAATCCATGTTAGTAGAAATTACCCATAAGAATATTAATTAATGGGGGGGGGGGGGGGTAACATTGTAACATTGAGAGGGGGTCTCAGTCAGTCAGTTCTTTCCTCGTTGCGGGTCAGTATTTCGCCAAATTGAAGGGGCAAATCTAAAAAAATTGTACTTAAATTGGAAATTTCAAAGGATTTTACAAATTCATTAGTCCACGGCCCTAGGGAATTGAAAAACTGAAATATTGCCGCTGAAATCATCAAAATCGAACAATAATTGCCAGATAAATATGGGGAAAACATGGGAATAAAAGTTTATTCAGTAGTTTTTCCCATTTTTGTTTGGCAATTATTTGTTCGATTTAGATGTTTCCAGCGGCAGTATTTCAGTTCTCAATTCCCTAGGGCCCTGCACTAATGAATTTCTAAAATCCTTCAAATTTACCAATTTAAGTACAACTTTCAAGTTTTTGCCCCTTCGATTTGGCTAAATAATGACCCGGAGGAACGAGGAACGAACGTCGACCGACTGAGACCCCCGACTGAGAAGATGACGCCTACACAGATGACTTTTGAGAAATACCTCGTTTTATTTCATTTTTAGAAGTAAAGGATTCCTGAGTACTGCAAAATCACGAGGTCTGAAGGTAGTACCGCCTCAATCTCAGGTATTTAAAAATTACACTAGGCAGTATCTGTAAAGGAAGTGGCAAGTCCCGCTAGGCACGATGGTTGTCAAAGTAAGTAGTTGCCCGTGCGTCCAATAGAGTGCCGCAGGGTCGCTGTGGTGTGTCGCTATGATTTGGTTGCTAAGGACGCAAAATACTCGTTCAAAGTTTTTCATCGTTATTTTAATTGTAAATTTTCATCTCAATTTTCATCTCGATTTTAATTGTAAATTTACATCTTGATTTTAATTGTTGTCGATGCGATCACGCAAAGGTAAATTTAATCAGAGCGCTCTGTTGGACGTACGAGAAACTACTTTTACCACTAGCGGGAGTTGCCACTTCCTTTACAGATACCGCCTAGTACCTACTACACATTGTAATGATTAATATTGTGCTGTAAACAGGTCATCGTAAACATTTGAAATCACCTGAATAATTGCTGACAATTGTCCCTTAGCAGTTTGAGTAGCTGCTTTGCTCCTTTTATATTTGCGTCTAAATGATTCCACTCCTGACACTAGTCCTCCTGCCAAACTGTTGAGTCTCTTCCTCACAAATTTACGAGACCTAGCTCCCAGCTGGAAATAATAAAATATCATTATTAGAAGGAATAAATAAGAAGACGTGTCTCGTGACCTCCTCCTAGCGTATATACAGATTTTACAATAAAACCACAGGTGGTGGCTACCTAAAGGCCCGATCACACAGGACGCGTTATAACGCGACGTTAGGCGTTCGAGTAACGTCGCGTTAAGCGGGCCCCACACGATCAAACATGCTTGACAAGCATGGTTTGACAAGCCGCGCTTGTCAAGCATGTTTGACGTTTGACGCCGCACCCACACGTTCAAACCAACTGTTTCAACCGCATCCACCAAGCTTCAGTAGTGTTCAGTGTTCATGTTGCGTTCATCTGTTCAATCTGTTTCAAGTATGGATATTAACCATCTGAGTTACCTGTATTGCCACATCAGAGCTGAAGCAGCAAAAAAAGAAGCCAACAGGAAGATTAAAAGGTCCATGTGGACCAAACAATGGCTCTTGAAGAGAGCTACTTTTGGCTAATAACGGAGTATAAATATGAGTATAAATATCGGAGTAGTCCATGTCGATAAAAAAGCATCGATAATTGGAGGCAGAATATCGATACTCGTTACTACAGAATACAGTTACAGAATACGATAATCGTTTTGCATCCCTAATGGAGACTGTGATTCACAGACGCCAACTCGGTGATTCACGGAAACTAACTCTGTGATTCACAGTAAAATTACCCCCTACCACCCTTTTTTCTTGATGGTTTGAAGGTTTGATGGTTTGACGCTCTCCCACACTATCAAACTTGGTTGTCAAACCTCATGTTTGACAGCAAATTTTCTGACAGTGACTGAAAACCGTCAAGCGTGCTGTCAAACCTTCAAACCTTCAAACATGACCCCCCACACGATCAAATCTGCTTGACAAGCGAGGTTGGCAAACCATGCTTGTCAAGCATGTTTGATCGTGTGGGGCCAGCTTTACGGCGTTACAGTTGTATGCAATGCAGTTGCTTCATCCCCGCCACACACGCGGCGTTAAGACGCCGCGATACTTTCAGTAACGCGACGTCACGCGTTCCGGTTGTACAAATTTACAAAAGTAACGCGGGCTGAGGGCGTTATCCTCGTTTTTCAAGGAGTTTATTTCAAGATGAGTGAGGATACAGAAGCTCTCATTCAAGAAGTTCAAAACGATCCTCATGTGATCGCAGCTCCCGACATAGACGGAGGTATTCCCCAAAATCTTGTCTCTTTTTATTGATTGGGTGCACCCAATGCCGTCTATTTTTGCCGTCTAATAAAACTAATAAAAGATGAGCTTCTTCCTCATCAGAATCACTAGAAGTTATCATAGCTTTATGTGAAAGTCAGAAGATACAGAAAGAGGAGAGCACTATGGAGTACACTATCACAATGCTGGGTTCTAGGCCGAAATGACGCGCGATATAACGCGATGTGTGTGACGTAGCTATATCACCAAACGTCGGGGAGAACGCGCGTTCCCTGAGCGCCGCGTTATAACGCGTCCTGTGTGATCGGGCCTTAAGAAACTTGGTGTCCAGTAAATATAACGGCCGAGACGGGCATCACCAACCTCCCTTCACCTCACTTATCAGCCTTTTGTGCTCCCCTGCCTACCAGGAGTGTATAAGGAGCCCTCAATCAGCCACCACGTGCCATTCTAGTCTTAAACTCTGTTCTCACTTACTCAATTCACAACCTTCTTAAAATATCAATAATCGGTTTCGAGCCGGACTGATCAAGCCCAACCACCACGATCACATCATCCGTGCTAGTCTGATCAACCTCTCGCCTTCTACGGTTACGTGCTGGTCGACGTTTTCCGAAAGCAGCTGGTGAATACAAACTTCCTATACTACCTACCACATTTCATGTAGGGTAAAAATGCTCTGATCTCTGGACTATAAAACAACTACGTATTCAATTGCTATCTAGGGGCTGGATTGACTCCAAATTTCGTAGTCCTGGGTCAGGTCCGCGTTGTACGAAGGACACTGGTACTCACCCAATATAATAAACTAGTACTAAGTACTAGGCTCAGACGTGCTCATACTTACTGTTGGAGTGCGTTCTGCTGGAGGAATCCATTTGTCGCCGTAGTCAATCCGAGGTCCTAACGCTATAACGAGAAAATGTTCTAAATATTCGCGGTCTACATCAACATACTGCTGATACCTTCCTAGCGCTGTCTCTGATTAGAGTATCGGATTTATTTGATAATAATATTATTATCGTTCTAAGGAATCATTCATGAAATCAAAATTAGAATTTTTCATGAACAGCATCGCTTATTAATTTAAGTAATTATTGCTTATCAAACCAGTAGTTGTGAAGTCTCGGTCTTTTCCAGTAAAGCGGTGTCACTTTTTGGTTTATCATTTTCAATCGATAAAGAGATTTTTTTTAACCCTCCTCAAAATTTGTTGGTGTACCTGTCAAAATACGTAGAATCCAAAAATCGAATAAAAATTTGGCCTTCCGTCCGCCGTACGCGGCACTTTCCCCACTTAGCATTGACCGATTTTGATGAAATTTAGTATGTAGGCTCCATTTGAGGTCTAGCTGTGCCCCAAAGATTTTGGTTGATGTAGGTCACTTCTAAGGGTTGAAAAATAAGGTTTGAAATTTTGAAAACGCCCTAACTCAAAAACGTCTGCCAAGAGGGTGTGGCACATAGCTTCCTCGTATCCATAACCCGATTGTATAGATGATCCGATGCATAGTAGTTAATCTCAAAACATCAAATCAAGTTACTCTGTAACATCCCTGAAAATTTCATTGAAATCGGATGGAAAATGTAGAAATTATGGCCGTTACAAGGAAATTCACGTTTGCGCATGCGCAGTGGCTACTATCAGTCCGAAGGTGGTGATTTTCATAGGGGACCATCTAAACACTAATCTGTAACATCTCTGAAAATATCATTGAAATCGGACGGAAAATGTAGAAATTATGGCCGTTACAAGGAAATTCACGTTTGCGCATGCGCAGTCCCTTCTATCAGTCCGGGGATGGTGATTTTCATAGGAGACCGTCTACACACCAACCCGCACAATCCCTGAAAATTTCATAGAAATCGGACAATAACTTCGTATAGTTATGCGCTTTACAAGGAATTCATGTCAGACACACAGATACACAGACAGACACGGAACCAAAATTGTTCAGGAAGGTCTGAAACGTAAAACGCAAGTGGAAATTTTGATTTTGGAGACCTTTTTTTTAATCCTTGAAAAGTGAAAACAAAGCTTCCGCTACCTTGGTAGACTCGGAAGCAAAATGTTGATAAAAAGGTATTGTTTTTCCATCAATTTAAGATAGTATAGAATTTTTAGACTTTTTTTGAGATCACGCGGAGCCCTGTAGGACAAACCGTTGGCTCCCTACGAGAATTTAAGGGTTGGACTTAAAATAAATCAGAAACACGAGTATGAATCGTAAAAGAGGCCTAATCTCCGTTCAAATTTAAACTAACCTAAATGCGATCGATGTTTTTCTTCATGTTGATTGGTGGTAACAATGGCAAAGCGGTGTTCTTTGCAGACGAGTGATCTATATAGAAAAATAATAAACCTTTGAGTAATAATTTGCAACGTTTTTCTTCGTTCCCGCATCGAACCTCAATGTCTTACTTTTTGATTTTTTTACCGTTTGTATGAGCGCTCACATTGTTTGTGACCGATTTCATAGTATGACCAATTTTATAGGAGACCATCTCGACACTAACTCGCATTGACCTGGAAAATTTCATCAAAATCGGACCATGATTTTGAGTATACCCGAGGAAAGGATTGACCACATACGGACAGCCTAGAGTCCAAAGATGTTCAAACAGCTCTGACATGAGAAACGCCAGTGAAAGAAGTATTGCTTCCGAGTCTACCAAGGTTGTCCAATACGTTCAACAAGTCCAATACGTTGAACATTTTGGATCTGGTGTCCAAAGGTGTTGAACATAAGACTGAGCGGCCAACTTTTGCGACCATTTTGAAGTCGAAAGTGATGGAAAAGCCGCTTCTAACAGACAATAGTGTTGTTGTGTTCCCGGTTGACAAGAACAGCACAAAAAAACCGGAGGAATATCAAGCCGATCTGAGTAATGTTTGGAATCCAGTTTCTGAGGGGATTAAAATAGCTCACACTAGAAAATTGGGTAATAAAGGTCTTTTAATCCGTACTGCTGGAAAACAGGATCTTAATGCCATATTGGACTGCCCAAAATTTAGTGAAATCGGTCTTCATGTCTCAAAACCACGGAAGCGATTGCCGAGGCTTGCGCTCTATGGGGTGCAATCAAGTCTGACAGAGGAAAACATCAGGGAAAGTTTGGTGAAACTAAACAATCTTTATGCCGAAGAAGTTGGAGATCAGCTGAATTTCATATTCAAATTCGGCAGAAGAGAGCAATTGACCACTAACCATGTGATTGAGGTTTCGCCTGACCTTCGCAAGAAGTTACTCGAAAGGCGAAGAATCTTCCTTGGATGGAGCTGTTGCCATGTCGAGGACTTTATTCGAGTTTCAAGATGCTTCAAGTGTAACGGTTTCGGCCATGTGGAGAAATTTTGTAAAATTGAACATCAAAATTGTGGTCATTGTGCTGGTAATCATGATTTCAAGGAGTGCTCTAAGAAAAACGAAACACCGTGTTGCGTTAACTGTAAGAAGTTTGGAATCCCGCATGATCATCAGGCTAGCGACCGTACTTGCCCTAGCTATCTTAATGCACTTTATGGTCTAGTGAACAAAACTGATTATGGAATTTAGTGATTTAGGTTATGTTTTGGATACCTTCAATGTGCATAAAACTGAGATATGTGAGTCCATTTCTGAATTGGAAATGAAAATATCGAGTTCTACTGAATAAACCTCACAGGTACCCCACTGCTAAACTTTTTTCCGAATTCAATGTATTATCTATAAAAAATGTATTTCGGCTTCAGTCTTGCATTCTTGTTTACAAAACGGGCATCAGGTCTGAACATGCATGTAACATTGCTTTTAGCAGAACTGCTTCGGCTTCCAATATATCATTGCCTCGTTGCCGTACTGAATTTTATCGAAGAAATTCTTACATTACCGCGGTGAACTTTTTTTATCAGCACAAAATTGATCTAAATAATTTCCATAGTATATTTAGATTTAAAAAATATTTATCGGTTATTTTATCGAGTGTGTTGTAGACGGTTTAGTTTAGGTTTAGTTTTTAAATTTATTATTTTATAGGGAGGAAACTTAAATAGGTACTTTTGTTAATTTCATTTCAACATTTTGACTAAAATTGTAATTTACCGAGACTCCGCCAGGGGACACAAGTTCGTAAGAACTTAAGCCTTGGTGGGCAAGGTGTGTAATTGATTTATTATTTCTATTTCATTTTATGTCCTTGTATAACTGTCCTATTATTTGTATCTGTTTTGTATTTGCCAAATAAATAAATAAATAAAAAAAGGTAGCGGAAGCTTTGTTTTCACTTCTCAAGGACGAAAAAAAAAGTTCTCAAAAATCAAAATTTTCGCTCGCGTTTTGCGTTTTAGACCTCTCTGAACAATTTTGGTTCCGTATCTGTGTGTCTGTCTGTCTGTGTGTCTGTCATGAATTCCTTGTAACGCGCATAACTATACGAAGTTATTGTCCGATTTCTATGAAATTTTCAGGGATTGTGCGGGTTGGTGTGTAGACGGTCCCCTATGAAAATCATCATCCTCGGACTGATAGTAGCCACTGCGCATGCGCAAACGTGAATTTCCTTGTAACGGCCATAACTTCCACATTTTCTACCCGATTTCGATGAAATTTTCAGGAATTATGCGAATTAGGTTGTAGATGGTCCCCAATGAAGATCATCACCCCCGGACTGATAGTAGCCGCTGCGCATGCGCAAACGTGAATTCCTTGTAACAGCCATAACTTCCACATTTTCTACCCGATTTTGATGAAATTTTCAGGGATTACGCGGATTAGGTTGTACATGGTCCCCAATGAAAATCAAGGCCTTAAAATTTACAGAAGCCTCTGCGCATGCGCATACGTAAAATCCTTGTAACAGCCAAAACATTTACATTTTTCATCGTAATTTGATGAAATTTTCCAGGATTGTCCAGATTAGCGTATAGATGGTCCCCTATGAGGGTAGTGGAAGGTACTCAGAGATTGGTGTTTTGAGAATAACTACTATGCATCGGATCATCTATGTAATCGGGTTATGGATACGAGGAAGCTATGTGCCACACCCACTTGGCAGACTTTTTTTGGATTATTATTTTTAATAATGAATGTATGGAATCGAGTAAGAAAGAAAAAAATTTAACCCTCGAAATTTTACGGTTTGCGTTTCAAGGTAAGTACGTAGAATCCGAAAATCGAATTCAATTTTTTTCCGTCCGTATTTCCAGTTTACCCAGTCCCCATAACCGATTTTGATGAAATTTGGTTTATCAGCTCCGTTTGGTGTCTAGTTGTGCCCCGAAGCTTTTGGATATTGTCAGTCATGTCTAAGGGGTAAAAGGTGAGGGTAAACTTCAAAGCCATGACTCGAAAAAGTAGGGTTTACAAATGGTTTTTAATGTATAAATAGATATTTTGAGGAGACATGAATTTAAAGGAATTTTTACGGGTGGGTCAACTCTGTCTACCTGTTGGTTTTTCATCAATTTAAAATTTCCAAGATTTTCAAGAATTTTTTGAGATCACTCAGAGCTCTGTAGGCTCAATTGTTCCCTTAACGAGGATAATTAATGACCTTATTAATGGATTTTCTTTCATGTTTTCGTCATCAAATTATGATAGTGTTAAATTATAAGAAATGAATTATACCACCCAGACGATCAACAATAAATTGTGAAGTGCGGGTTTATTGTGAAATAAATCAGAACACGTGGGAGTCCCTCGGGCCTATTTCAACCCCCACCATAACCCACCTACTTCTGGCCCTTAAGTAGTTGTCAGGAGAATTTTACATAAAAATAATAAACCATTGTGTAATAGTTTGCTTGTTTTCTTTTGGTTTATTATTTTCGACCTTTGGAATCGAACAAGAAAAAAATTTTTTAACCCCCCCTCAAAATTTGATGTTTTACGTTTCAAGGTACATAGAATACGAAAATCGAATAAAAAAATTTCCTTCCGTCCGCCGTACGCCGTACGCGGCACTTTTCTTAGCAACACTGGATCGATTTGGTCCAATTTTGGTATATGGGCTCCATTTGGGGTCTAGTTGTGCCGCGAAGCTTTTGGTTGGTGTCAGTCACTTCTAAGGGGTGAAAATTAAGGGTTGAAATTTTCAAGACTGCCCTAGCTCGAAAACTCTCGAAATAAAGGTATCGTTTTTTCACCAATTTTAAATAGTATTGAATTTTTAAAAATTTTTGAGACCACCCGGAGCTCTGTAGGACAAACCGTTCGGTCCCTACGAGTACTTGAAGGTTTAACTTCGATAAAAAAGAATTATCAGTGTGAATCGCAAAAGAGGTCTAATCTCCGTTCAAATTTTATCTGACTAAAATGCGATCGCTGTTCGTTTCTTCGATTTGTATACAGTTTTGCCTTCTGCGTAACCAGTAATCAAATTTCCATATGAAGCTTTCTATTTTTCGAATCGAGTGTGAAGCGTTTAGTTCTTCCCAATAAACTTGATTGTGAAGGTGTAAAGCCAGTATGGTGTGGTAGGTAGTACCTAGTTGGTAGGTAAAAAAAAAGTTTGTAGGTAAAAAAAATGTTGGTGGGTAAAAAGCGCTGCAAATCATTGCTCAAAGGCTTCTTCACTCTTCAGATCACTGATCAGCTGAGTGAGCTCCGAAGCCATTTTTAATCCTATTGAATGGATGTGCTCTTCCAGGCATCTCCAGCATTCGAGAAGATCTTCTTCACTCTTCAGATCACTTATCAGCTGAGTGAGCTCCGAAGCCATTTTTAATCCTATTGAATGGAAGTGCTCTTCCAGGCGTCTCCAGCATTCAAGGAGATCTTCTTCACTCTTCAGATCACTGTTCAGCTGAGTGAGCTCCGAAGTCGTTTTCAATCCTATTGAACGCAGCAAGCTGAAATTTGATAGGGAGGGTCAAGGGAGAATACAGATGGTGGTAGGTGCTATTGATGGAGAACCAGTGATCTATACAGAAGGGTGATCTATACAGAAAATAACAAACCTTTGAGCAATGATTTGCAGCGTTTTCAAGAAAATTTCAACCTACGGAGTCTTTCTAGATGGAATGTGGGATGATGATGAAATTATTTTTTCAAATAAACTTACGCGTTTTCTTAACTGAAATCAAAAAACAATTTATTAATTCCAAGTAACATAGTCTTGAGTAATAAACCTGAGTACTGCAGGTCGTATGTCTAGAAGTGATTCCCTGTCCAACAAACTTCGTTGTCTGTTATCAATGTTATTCTTGAAGATATTTCAATCATATTTCTTTATTTGAGAGGTATTTTACCACAATCGCCCGTTATTTTAAAATAATTCTCTTTCCTTCAAATTGTACCATTTTCTCTGAAAATTTCGCTTTCTTCTAATGCCTCTGCTACGACCACGTACCTATTCTTCGATTATGCTTTTGTCTGCTCATAACTTTAGGGATCCTTGTTTTACCATTTGAAGAGTACAGGGGAAAAACCAGGTAGGTAACTCGATTTTTTCACAAAATGGAGTTAGAGACGGTACCTTATGTTTTCAAGGCTGCGGAACACGATGGTGAAGTCAAAACCAGCGGAAAGTCAGCCCAAGTGGGTGAAAAGGTTGAGTGAAAGAACTGCGTACAGGGGAAGAACCAGGTAACTCGCGCGGTTCTGGGGAAGAACCAGGTAACGTATAAACCCTCGCTTCTCCCTCTCCGACCCTAGTTGTTTCTGTGGTTCACAGACTTGGTATCGATATCTGTATTGCGATCCTTATTCTAGTTTCCTCGGTCGGTACCAATCCTCGGTTGGTGTACTATCGAGATTCGTACAATGGAGCTTTCGCCAGTTCCTTCATTGTCCATAATCCGACCAAGAAAACGAGCCAGAAAACACAAACGGTGGATACAGCTTTCGTACAAGTACGCAACCACGAGAGACATTTTATGTCTTATGTTTAATAAATTGAGAGCTTCCCAATGCGTGGTGAACGATTTTTGTGGGGTGGAAAATGAGGAAGTTAGTTTTCCCTAGGAACGATTGGTTGTACGTAAAAATCATCAGAAATTTCCGCGTAACGCTCCCCTCATAACGCTCCCCGCGTAACGATCCCCGCGTGACGATTTTTCATTTATGTGCCATAGTAAAGACATAAAATGTCAAAAACAATCAGCAAAAAGCGTCAAGCAACCCGACCTTCAACCATTCTAGGCGCAGCACCTGAACTCAAGAGTAATGAATTCTACTTCCCTGAACGAGCTTACACGAAGAGAATCAAAATTTCAGCAGAGAAATATAAAGATTTGAACCATCTAAAAACATTCTGTGGGGCTAAGGCACAAAAATATTATACAAAGTTGGCTCACGTGTGAATGAGAAAATACTATTATACCTGGTTTTTCCCCTGTTTTTTAAGAGTTTGCTACTGAGACTCGTAAGCAATTATTAATAAAGACGTAAATATAAACATTTTTTATTTCAAGTTGTTAACCTGTACCCGATGAACATTATGCATGAATAGCAGCTTTTTTGAAGCATTTAGTAAAGAGTAGTAGCGTTTTTTGCACAAAAATTGATTTTTCTCGGAACTGAAAAAAGCTGCGTTACCTGGTTTTTCCCCTGTACTCTTCATTTGGTACTGCAACTGTACCATATTGCTTCCTTCACTAATTAGTTGTCAGCACGTATAATTGCTAATTGCAGTCTTCAATTTCATTTCCCACAATGGGGTATTTCGGTGGGTCGGAAATTCAGGTTTTTGACCTCAAATTTGGATTCAGCACCCTTGAAAACCTATATAATCCAACTTTTAGCCCAATGATACTATAACATGTGGTAGAAAAATTAATTAAAGAGATCACACGTTTGAAACATATTGTTTAGTAATGCATGCATTCCAGGGGACGTCCCATTGGATAAGCATTAGATCAGTTTAACCAGTTGTTAAGTGATAAAACTGTTTCACTCGATGTAATTTATTTATTACTTTAGCCAAGAAATACTGACCCCCCCCCCACCCTTATCCACCATAACATTTCTAGCGGCATGAGAGCCTCGAATCTGAAGAGCATTTTAAAATCCATGATCTACGATACCCAACATGCGAATTCGAGTTCACCCCCCCCCCCACCTCTCCAACGCCAGCAATGGTGCCAAAGCGTCTGGCACCAAAGCGTCTGGGTCTGTCACCAAAGCGGAAATACGTCGTAACATTGAACTTTCATCATTTCTGTTAGTTTTGGTAGGCAGTCCGTCGAAGTTCACATCCGTATTCAAGATAAACCACAAAAAAAAAAAACACGAAATAAGCTTTTTATGGCATCATGGCACCATGTTCTGGCACCATGGTGGCACCACTATTAGTTCCATGGTGGTACAGAGAATAATTCATGAAAATCCGGAGGTATAATTAGAATTTTTCCTCAATTTCAAAGCTTGGGTACAATTAGTAAGCAGTAAAGGAACCGAAATATTGAAAAATCGGATATTTTGTGAATATTATCCCCCCACTCACCCCCTCCCCTTGCGAATTTTGGTACTCTGGTAAAATCATGTACATCTCGGAAGTTATTTGAGTCAAACAAAAAAGAAACACGCAAATCGGTTGGAAATTGAGGCCTGGGCAGAGTTTATAAGATTATGCACGCAAACGCACGTTTTTTAAGCATTAACCCCCCCTTTCCCCCTCTTAAAAAGCAAAATCCGAAATTCCGGCGCTGTAGTGCACAACTAGATAGTTTTCCGCGTCATACGAAAAAAGAACCACGAAAATCGTTCGAGAACTAAGGCCTGGGCAGAGTACACAAGATTATGCCCAAAAACGCACGTTTTTCGAGCATTAACCCCCCCTTTCCTCCCCTTTAAAGGCAAAATTCGAAATTCCGGCGACGTAGTGCACAACTAGATAGTTTTCCGCGACGAACAAAAAAAGAACCAGGAAAATCGGTTGAGAACTAAGGCCTGTGCAGAGTACACAAGATTTTGTTACACACACACACACACATACACACACACACACACACAGACATACACCTATGGTTTTTTCGCGGATTTGGATTCAGAATGGTCTAAAACGGATTACTGTGTGGTTATTTTTTTTTTCTGTTGAGTGTTGTCCAACTTTACCCCAGATCGATCGCATAAGGACGCCCAAGTCTTACTGTGGGACGTCCTAAAAAGGCGGGCCGCTATAAATGCACACACACTAGGCAAGGACTACGCTGCGGACTACGCGGCGGGCCTGTGTGAGTGGTGTTTTGTAGTATCCAAGAGGTCCCTCAAGGGTTTCTGTGCATGGATACTTCTTTCAAAGACAGTTGGCTAGCTACGTCACGATTGGCTAGCTACGTCACACCATTCAAATCTTCAACTTTCCTTAGCTTCTCTGATTTTTAAAAAACATTTTCTCGACGAACAGACCCGATTACCGTTATTCCTGAGCCATACTCTTTTGAAAGAAAAAATAAAAAAAATTGACCCCATTAGAACAATGTTCGCAGAGTAACATAAAAGACCCAAGTTTCAACAGCCGTCTCACAGTATCTCAATAGATCACAACATTGCTGTTATTGTCAGTGGCTACAAATCTCAGGGCTATATTTATTCTCAACAGCTCGGATATGCTCAGATATAAAAAACCAAAATATTATGTGAAGTACAGAGTCTATGGAGACCGCACATCCTACTCAGTCTGATGTATTGAAGACATCGCAGTAGGCAATAGAAGGAGGCGAAAAACCAGCAATGGTCTCATAGAATTTTGAGACGTATTCTAGGGAGATAAAACCTTTAGAAGCCAAGTTCGTTCTGTGTGGAGTAATAATCGGAAGTAGGACAATTCTCCGTTCGAATTTCAGCAGATCAAAAATGCTATCTTTATTCGTTTCATCGAATAGTTTCAAGTCACTCAGATGTACATCTTGCCAATAAAGAACCAAATCAGTTAATGAACTTACGCATTCGAATAAAGCTAGATTCATCTTCATCTAAATCTTCGTCTATCACGTCGTCCAGTCCTGAAATCGATGAATAATTCATGTATTCATGTTTTAATTACTTTGTGTAATGGACGTATGTAGTACAGCAGAAGGAGGAAGATAAAAAGAACCTATGCACAGCCGATGATAAACCTTTTTCAGGAGCGTTTGGTGTTTAGGATGTGGTGTATAAATTTATATATCTCGTGCCGTAACGTGTTGAAATTGTAATCCAGATTGTAAAACAACTTTGACCCTTTGATTCCAAAACCCAGTCACGATCAATTAGCACGTGATTTTTTGAGTTGATCCATTCAAATTCAACAGATCATTGATTTGGTTACTCCAAAATACAAGATGGTTTTCATTCGCATTTATACCCAACCCTCGAAGTTAAACATGAACATCTCTGTGGTGATGGCATCTTCAGTCAAGTTTCTCCCGAGAAATTGAAATTCGACAGGGAGGACGTGAATCAAATAACGGCCTTAGTTACAGTCTGCTGAGTGAGCTTTGAGGATATTTTCTGCATTGTTCTCCAGACAAAGTGGACTGGAAATCTCTGTAGGAATTTCGAGGAATTAATTCAAATTGAATGAAACCCACGACTAGCAGTGAGAGCAGTGAGAGGCTCGTACAGATTTGTCTACGCAGCACTTGCTACCCCATTCAGGTCTATCGCTGCTGTTTAAACAATTATTCTAGAATAAATTTCCCAGTTTGTTGCGTAATAAGTTGTATTGGAAGCAATCCTATTCTGAATTATTCTATGATAACTACTTATGGTACTTGAAAGGAAACATAGTATGTTATATAACCAAGGATCATAATATAACATAATATCATAATAACCAAGGATAGATTTCTTTAAGGTATTTAGTTTAATATTATTAAACTAAATACCTTAAAGAAATCTATCCTTGGTTGCCTAAATAAAACGGTCAATCAATCATTAGATACTTGGCCATCCCGATGCGGATTGCATCTCTAACATGGGGTAGCTGGCGGAATCCTCTTTATAAAATAAAGGGGCCTCGAAAGAGGGAAAGTATAAGCCATCAGTGCCTGAAACTCTTTTTACAATGGCAGTGAGTGAGTGAGTGATGCGGATTGCAAACGCTGAAATAACAACTAAAACAGCAGCCAGATGTCTAGGGGTCATGTTGGACACAAAAATCACATTTGATGAACATAGAAGAACTGCACACTGGGCTGCACAAAAATCGGCAGCTCTTTGTCACCTTATGAGAAACATAAAGACCCTAGACCATGCAAGAGTCGTTTGATGATGTCGGTGATCCAGTCAATTCTCTTGTATGGAGCGGAGGTGTGGGCGGATACGTTGAGTGTGGCATATCTCCACAGAGATTAATAGCTCTGCAGGCAAGAGGAGCTCTACGAATCACCTGCGCCTACCGAACAGTGTCAGAACCCGCTATCTTTGTCTTTGCCAGTGTCATGCCCATTCAGCTGATGGATTCAAAGAAAAAACGACTGCCAAGTGGGTGTGGCACATAGCTTTCTCGTATCCATAACCCCATTATATAGATGATCCGATGCATAGTAGTTAATCTCTAAGTACCTTTCACTACCCTCATAGGGGACCATCTAAACGCTAATCTGGACAATCCTAGAAAATTTCATCAAATTCGGATAAAAATGTGAGTAGTAAGAATCTGAGGATTTGGGCACAGTTTCAAAGGTTAAAGATGTGATTGAATCAAAAAAAATTCTTGGCTTGGCTGGGAGTCGAACTCGGGACTCCTGGGCGGGAGTCCTATGCGTTACCTCTGAACTATGGGCCTGGTTATGGAATGAATGGGATTTGAGATTCTCAAGTCACACATGTGAAATTACGCTGGGAAAGAATTGGGAGGGCGACAAATGCACGGCTGTTACAAGGATTTTACGTTTGCGCATGCGCAGAGGCTACTGTAAATTTTAAGGCCTTGATTTTCATTGGGGACCGTCTACAACCAAGATGGTCCCCAATGAAAATCAAGGCCTTAAAATTTACAGTAGCCTCTGCGCATGCGCAAACGTAATCCCTGAAAATATAATCGAAATCGGGTAGAAAATGTGGAAGTTATGGCTGTTACAAGGAATTCACGTTCGCGCATGCGCATCGGCTACTATCAGTCCGGCGGTGATGATTTTCATTGGGGACCATCTAAATACTAATCTGTAACATCCCTGGAAATTTCATTGAAATCGGATGGAAAAGTAGAAGTTGTGGCCGTTACAAGGAAATTCACGTTTGCGCATGCGCAGTGGCCACTATCAGTCCGAAGGTGCGATTTTCATAGGGGACTATCTAAATACTAATCTGAAACATGCCTGAAAATTTCATCGAAATCGGACGATAACTTCGTATAGTCATGCCCGATACAAGGATTTCATGACAGACAGACAGATATGGAACCAAAATTGTTCAGAAAGGTCTAAAACGCTAAACGCGAGTGGAAATTTTGATTTTGGAGAATTTTTTTTTCATCCTTGAAAAGTGAAAACAAAGAGCTACCTTGGTAGACTCGGAAGCAATTAAATACCTATTCGATAGAAAGGATTTTTTAAATATTTGTTTTATTGCACCAAGTTACAACTTATAAGCAATATTTGTCTGATATAATGTATCAGACAAAAAAAAAAAAAAAAAAAAAAAAATCTTGGTGCAATAAAACAAATAGGTATTAAAAAAATCCTTTCTATGTCATAGTGTACGTCACGAAAACTAAGATACTTCACTTAGTTCTTATTGTCCTGAAATTCGCACTTCATGATGTCCCACTAAGTGAATTAGATCGTGTGGCTTGGTTCTCTTAAGTCTTCTAAGCAGATCATCTGTGTTAAGATTACTCGATCTTGGAGCCTCAAAAGGTGATTCATGGCTTGGCTGCAAATTACCTCATTGACAGATTCAATCTTCAGCTCGTAGTGAAGTCTGTCTGTAAAGTATCTGTATCTATCTACGCAGCATCGCAGTACATTCTGGAAGCGCTGAATTATGTCTCGATTGCTCTGGACCTTGCATCCCCACAGTTGTGCACCGTAAGTCCAGACAGGCTTTAGGACTTGCTTGTACAGTATGAACTTATTGTCGGCCCATCAGCCAGTACATTTTCCTGAATTTTAATAGAAGGGATGAAGGAGACAGGTCCTGCATACCCAAGGAAGAAAGAGAGCGCACTATGGCAAGCTGGCAAGAGATATGGACGGGAGAAAATAAAGGACGGTGGACTGCACGGCTAGTGCCAAACATTCAGATGGACGGACAGGAAGCATGGAGAATTGAATTTTTCCTTACGCAGTTCTTCACAGGACATCGACTGTTTTATGCCTATCTGCATAAAATGGGAATGGTAACTGCCCCTACATGTCTGCCAGAAGAGAGAAGACGATGATGCGCTTCACACCTTTTTCAAATGCACCAAATAGGCGGCTGAAAGATATCAGCAGCTAGCAGAGCTGGGGTTAGCTTCCTAAAGTTCACCACTAGAAGCTGTTGTCAGCAAGATGCTGGGAGGTGAGAGGAGGTGGAGTCCTGTGGCCATGTACACAGAGAGTATCCTGACAAGGAAGACATTGTTAGAACGGGAGAGAGCGAGAGAAATGAGCACCTGGTCCGTTCCGCCATCCAGAACTGATGAAGCACCCCTGGACTCAGCCTGAAGTAATGTGTTAAACGATTCCAGGCTGAGCTTCCAACGTGGTAGAAAAGGGGGTGTTTTATGGATGGGTTCACATAACCTTGGGGACGCGGACCCTTCAAGGCACTTACGAGATCCAAGTCCACCTGTGGATCTTACAGATTTTCTCATCTGCCTCCCGGAAGAAAGATACTTAACCATATAATTGATCAACTTACTTCTACATTTTTTTGGAAACTTTTTATAAGCTGGAAAACAGTAGAAAATGCATTAAACAAGCGAATTAAGGCAGAAATCTGTTGTGTGAAAGAAAAACGACTCATCGCCAAAATCACAATTTTTCAGGAAATTAGCTTCTATTATCTAACAAATCCCATGATAACTTCTTCCCTCCATTTCATATAGAAACCCCCGTCTTGTAACACCAACCTAATCTTTGAGAACATCAAATCAATTTTTAAAAAATCGCAAAATTCGATTTTCAAATTCTAAATGATTTTGAAGTCAAAATACCTCATCTTGCCTGTAAGGTGTATCACCGTTTCACCGAAGCTGCTGCTTCGGCTTTTTCTTTTTTTTTTTTTAGAGGTGAATCGCCCAATCTTTAACGGAAATGCTACTAAAACGCCTCACATTAAGATAACAAATAAACGCCGTCCAGCAATTTTATTTCTGTGCAAACACGTGAAGGAGAAACGCCTCAAGGATGTTTCGATCCTATCTCAAATCTGTCACCAATTTTACCCAACGTTGTGAAGGAGAAATACTTCACCCCGTTTTTTGAGGAGTTGAGGCGTTTCTCCTTCCATGAATGCCCAAGTTTGTAATTGTTTGAGTCGTTTTGATATGAAGCATTTTACCTTCAATTTGAGTGAAATGAGCAGGCCGAAAAATGGAGGGGGGTTACGAGAAGATCCCATTTTCATAAGCATTGAAGATGAGTAGTTTTTCTATAACATGACAGTAATCGTATCTAGCATGTAATAATCAACACAATTTTTTTTAAACTCTGACACAAAAATGTCCTTAACCCGGGGTCATCTATCTACATAATATAATGGTATCTGTATATTATACAGGGTGTCCCATGTTAAGGACTGAAAAACTTCGAAGTCGATTCTACAACTAATTTAAGTTAGAAAATGTCTCCTATCAATGTTGTTTTAACCCCTTGTTCTTTCAAGTTATTTATTTATTTACATTTGTACGGGCGAACCCAATTACATTATTACATTAAAAAAAAAAAAAAAACAAAGGAATCAAGCTGACGGAAACCAACGAAAAGAAATGAAACTTCTGGAGAAAAAAAGAACTGTTCGATTTGAGGCACTGAAAGTTCTGAGTGGTGCGATGACTGAGGGGGAAAATCTATTAGTAAATGACATGAAATTAAATAAAGTAAGGGTGGAACTGGAACGAATTGAGTGTTGCTGAATTGAATTTAATTAGAGTTGGGACGCGCATATTGCCGATTTGAATGAAGAGAACGGGCTGGAGAAGAAGTCCAAGTCAGGGTTTAGACTCGTCAGGTAGTTTGCCGAGCGAGGAAGCCTGCACAGTGGCCGGTTCAGCAGGTAGTTCATCGTCGAGAAGGGAGTCAGAAAGGGCAGAGTGGAGCGAGTCGACTGGGGAATTCTGATCCTGGACAGAAGATACGGCGAATCAAGTCCGTTATTCACGAGTTTGTACATAACGGATATGTCGGATATTAGCCTCCTAGTCTCCAACGTCTGCAGACCGCACGTTTGGAGCAGGAACTCGTAATTTTTCTCAGATGAAGGAATGCCGAGTTTAAATCCGATGTACCGGAGAAATCTCCTCTGAACCCTCTCCAATGCGTACTTGTGCACTGTGTAGAAGGGCGACCAAACAGTGGATCCATATTCCAACCTAGGCAGAACCAGCGTCTTGTACAGGATGATGATGGGTTGAATCCGGGTGAACTCCCTGGTGTTTCGCTTGATGAAGCCCAGGGCCCTGAATGCGGCGGCAGCAATTGACGAAATATGCTTGTTAAACGTCAATTGAGCATCACACAATATCCCCAGATCCTTAACGACACCAGTTCGTGAGAGCGGAGCTCCACACAAACTGTAGTCAAACAACAAACCATCGACGGATCGGCAGAAGGTCGTGACTGAACATTTACTCGGGTTCAAGAACAAGTTGTTCTCTACGCACCACAACTCCAGCATGGCAACTGAGGCTTGCAAAGCTTTGCAGTCCAATACAGAGCCCACCTGTCAAAATAACTTCAGATCGTCCGCAAAGAGCAAACAGCTGACACCCAAGCCACTCACAGCACCCACAATACCGTTGATCACCAAAAGGAAAAACAATGGGCCGATATGGCTCCCCTATGGTATTCCCGATGTATCCACGATGGAAGAAGAGAGAGCTCCACAAACTCAGACTCGCAGCCGACAATCAACCAAATAACTGGACATCCACTCAAGAAACGACCCAAAGACTCCCAACGATTCAAGGAGCGACAGCAGATGACGATGGGAAAGCTTGTCGAACGCTTTGGCAAAGTCTGTTGATATCGAGTCCACCTGCACGCCAGCCTGGAAACTCTCCATCACAAAATCCTGAAACTCCAACAGGTTTGTCACTGTCGACCTCTTCTTCACGAAACCATGCTGCTCATTGACAATGGAGGACGAAAAACTGAGGGACAGCTGGCTAACCACAAGCTTCTCCAGGACCTTGGGCATAGTAGAGAGGGAACACACTGGCCGATAATTCTTAATATTGCTTCTGTCACCTTCTGTCCGCTTGAAGATTGGAGTAATGAATGATTCCTTCCACCTGCTTGGAAAACGCCCTTCCGCGAGAGACTTGTTGAAGATACTGGCCAATTGGAGCGCACACTGCTTCAGTAGCAGGGGGGGAACCCCGTCAGGACCCATTCCCTTCCCCACATCCAGGGCACAAAACACCCGATGTACAGCATCCTCCGACACAGACATTGAGCCGAACGAGACCACATCCCGAGATGGGTATGATGGAGAGCTGGTTACTGGTGGGTCGAACACTGAAGAAAAGTGTCTGGCAAAAAGGGCTTTGTTTTCCTGAGGGAGGAGAAAGAAGAAGAAGAAGATGTTTATTCAATTTTAAGATTTTTTCCGTGTTGTCGACCTTATGTCGCTAAAATTACCATAAATACCTTAATTTGCCGTAAAAATGTGAAATTAATGGCATCATTGGAAAGGTCGTCGAATTTTCCATTTTCTCAGTGCTTACACGAAACTATTTGTGGGGTCCTAATGGGTGAAAAATTGATTCGTGAAGTAATTTTTGTCAAATTGGCGAAATTTCCTAATTTTTTCTTTTGGTTGTTCGAGGTTTACTTCCGCATGGTTTTCCGCGTACCTCAACACCAAAAATTGCGCAAAGATCTCAGCTTTCCAATGTGTAAACAAAAAACTTTTTAAAATCGAATTTAGGGCAGACATTTGTGTTTGAACGCGTGAACAAGTATATTTTTTTAAATGAAATCGACGTTTTGACGGGAGTACTCTCAGGTCTACAGACTTAGGCGACTTTGTAAACCCGCAGCCCCTCTGTCAGGAAGTGGTTTCGTTAAAAAAAAAAAAAAAAAAAAAAAATACGTTTTTACGCGTTCAAACATGAATTTCTCCCTTAAATTCGACTGTAAAATGTTTTTTGATTATACAACTGGAAAGCTGAGATCTTTGCGCAGTTTTTTGGGTTGAGATACGTGGTAAACCATGCGAAAATAACACCTTAACTACCAAAAGAAAAAATTAGGAAATTTCGCCAATTCGGCAAGAATTACTTCACGAGTAATTTTTCACCCATCAGGACCCATCAGTGAACTTAAGGACAAAAACAAGAAAAAAAAACCTTAAAAATGAAAAAAAACTTGGTAAATTTAAAAATGGTAATTTTAGTGACATAAGGTCAAAAACAAGAAAAAAAACCTTAAAAATGAAAAAAAAACTTGGAAAAACGAGGGGTTGAAACAAAACTGCTAGGAGATATTTCCTTACTCAAATTTGTTGTACGAAATCGAATACTGAAATCGTATACTGAAATACGATGTGTTCTGAAACCTATCAACCGTTCCTCCTATCGATTCTACAACTAATTTGCTACAACATTATCCTCTCAGCATTTTTTTGTTATTACACTTAAAATGACACTTTTTTTTACTATGACATTTTTTCATGTTTTCGACTTCGCGGCGCCTAAATGGTGATAACTCTCTCATTTTCCATGCAAATTCAAATCTTTACACCGTTGTAGAGAGCGTTAAATTTTCCACATGATTAACTCTTGACCAGTACAGAAAAAACTGTTCACCAGGATAGTCTTTCTACCTTATTAAGCACTTTTTCGAGCTAGGGCACTTTTGAAAATTTCAACCCTTAATTTTCACTTCTTAGAAGTGACTGACATCAACCATAAGCTTCGCGGCACAACTAGACCCCAAATGGAGCTCATATACCAAATTTCAAGCAAATCAATCCGTGGTTGCTAAGGACGGATTTTTTAAAATCCGATTTCTAAATTTTTCTAAACGTAAAAATTAGCTTTATTTCAGCGAAAATTGAGGATTTACACCTTATTCGGAGAGAAACTGGTTGCTAAGGACGCAACACAGTACAACTCGAGGAAACCAAAAACAATCCCATTTTGGTCAGCTAAAATTTGAACGGAAATTAGGCCTCTATTTTCTTATTCACACTCGTGTCCGACCCTCAAGTTCTCGTAGGGAACGGTTTGTCCTTCAAAGCTCCAGGTGGTCTCAAAAAATTCTGTCAATACTATTTAAAATTGGTGAAAAAACGATACCTTTATTTCGAAAGTTTTTGAGCTAGGGCACTATTGAAAATTTCAACCCTTAATTTTCACCCCTTAGAAGTGACTGACATCAACCAAAAGCTTCACGGCACAACTAGCCCTCAAATGCAGCCAATATGCCAAATTTAGTCAAAATCGAGCCATGGTAACTAAGAAAAATGCCGCGTACGGCGGAAAAATTTTACATTCTGTTTTTGGATTCTACGTACCTTGAAACGTAAACCATAAAATGTTGAGGGGGGTTCACAAAAAATTTCTTCTTGGTCGATTCGTATTGGAAATAATAAACCAAAAGTTTCATTTTAAGCGGAGTAAAAAAGTGCTATATACATATTTGTTTATTTGTTCGGAACCGATTCCAGCAAAACCATCATATCCATCACCATAGTACCTATTTAGTATACTACTAAAGGGAATAGGACAGTTTAAAAGATAGTGCGTTTGGGAAAGTTTCGAGGAAAAAACGCTGCAAATTATTACACAATGGTTTATTATTTTTCTATATAGATCACTCGTCTACAAAATCACCAACCATCCAATATGAAGGAAAAAAAAAATCAAAAAAAAAAAATAATGAAAATAAAAAAAATCAAAAAAAAAATAATAATACCTAATAATGAAAATAAAAAAAATAAAAAAATAATTTTAAAAAAAATCAAAATCACCAACCATTGATCGCATTTCGGTCAGCTCTAATTTCAACGGAGATTAGGCCTCTTTTGCGATTCACACTCGTGTTTTGAAATATATATATATATTTCTATATAAACCCTTGAATTTTCGTAGGGAACGAACGGTTTGTCCTACAGAGCTCCGCGTGGTCTCAAAAATTCTAAAAATTCTAGAGAATCTTAAATTGAATGAAAAACAATACCTTTATATCAAAATGTTTTGAGTTAGGGCGATTTCAAAATTTCAAAATTGATTTTGGAACCCTTAGAAGTGACTTACGTCAACCAAAATCTTCTGGGCACAACTAGACCCCAAATGGAGCCTACATAGGTACCAAATTTCATCAAAATCGGTCAATGCTAAGTGGCAAAAGTGCCGCGTACGGCGTACGGACGGCCAAATTTTTATTCGATTTTTGGATTCTACGTACCTTGAAACGTAAACCATCAAATTTTGAGGGGGTGTTAAAATTTTTTTTTCTTGGTCGATTCCAAAGGTTCATTTTTGAAAATAATAAACCAAAATAGTTTAAATAATGATAAAAGAAATTCTTGCTTTCTGTTGTTGAGTTGTTGTTAAGTTATATTTTTAAAACTCACCTGGCTCTACATAACACAAGTCTAGAATTCAAAAATTAAAATTAAGTATATTATAATTATGAAACAAATTCTGGTAAAGTGGCATAGAGTAAAACGATGTGTATAGACAATAATAATGATATGGGACTTGTGACATGTTGTACAAACTTCTAGCATGGAACATGCTCTAGCCATCACCTAACGGAGCAAAAATGTGACGAAACCGTCGAACGAAAGTAGCGCGGGATTTAGTAATGATTTTCACTTACAACCGACCCGTTTCTGTGGAACTGTCAGATTTTCAAATATCCACGAGCAAAACGAATTTCAGAGCGTCGGTATCCATGGCAACCATGAAGTTCATCAAGGTAAAATGAATAATCGATTCTACAAGGTAACCCGACCCCAAAATTGTTTTTTTGAACGCTCATCTTTTCATCCCCATGGTTGAACCAAACTCGATTTTCACAATAGGTTTACGTAACTATCAAGGTTACAGATTGTCTTGAACCGGCCCTTAGTGAATTGCATTGATTTTGTTGGTTGGCTTGGTTTTTACGAATGTTATCAAAGGATCTTGAAACCTAGGCGAGATTTTGTTATGAACGCTACATGAAGAAAACGATGTTTCCTTCGATGTTTTAGAGGTTTTCGATTTCTTAATAATAAAAATACCTTTGGAACATCAAGAGGTGAATGAAATGACGAGCTATTTGAAAAGCAGGCCCATAAAGAGCTAAATTTAAACAACAGACAACTAATTCCTATTAAAAGGAAACAGCAAACAAACAAATCAACGCTAAAGCATGTTCCATGTTTCTTGAATTTTAGCCTAAGGCTCTAAGCAGGGGGCGAGGCCCAAAGTGCCGAGTTTCTAATATTTTTTAATTTGGTCTTACTTTGGTGAGCAGAGTACTATTTATGTATTACTGCTTACCGTCATCTTCAGGTGGGCGCTCTTTTGGCGAATCCTCGGTATGTAGCCATTGCTAAATAAGACAGCATCATGACAAAAGCGGGTTTGGAGACATTAAAGGTGGAAACATACTGTCCTCACGTCTCGTGAGCTCACGTGCAGTTTCACCTCACGTGACCTCAGGCGGGTAAACGCATTGGTACCACGCCCAATCATCAGTGGTATGTTGTAGGGATGGGTATCGTTATAAAAGTATCGATATTTTGTATCGATTCTGTATCGTATCCGAGTATCGATATCCCAAGTATCGTTGGGCATGAGTATCGATATTTTAAAATATCGAGTATCGATACTTTAGTGTCACAAACTATCAATATCATCCAATTTTCTCAAGAAAAATAATTTTTTCGACAACTTTTATTCATTTTTCGCTATTGAGAGTCCAAACAGAGTGATTTTTTTCCATGATATAAACGTTATTTGTGCAACCAAAGAGTAATGACCCAAAAGCCTCTCTATCTTCTTCATTTTTTAGCCATTATGTTGAATTTTCCTCGAGAACAGTATCGATATTCGATATTTAGAAATATCGGATCCAAAGTATCGATATCCAAAAATATCGGATAGTGCAGTATCGATACTAAAATATCGAATATCGGTACGAAAGTATCGATATTTTGAAATATCGAGTATCGATACCCATCCCTAGTATGTTGATGGGCTCGAAAAGCCCATGCTCAAAATCCAAATCCAAATCCAAACCGCTGCTTCCAAATCGTTGTCAAATCTCAACTCACTTCATGCCGAAATGTAGTTGTCCAGACTTCATCTCACGTGAGGTCACGTGAACTACCATCAGTGTGGCTGACGCGAACGAATTACTTTGTGTTCTAATGGGAGAACGGCTTATTAAGGCTTTTGCTCTCTGTGAAATACTTAAATGAAAATCCCATTCGTGTAGCATGAGTGACTAAATAGTGCATAACGTCGCTTAAGATGCATCATGGCACGTGTTGGAACTTATTCCAACGTTGTTTTAACTTTTCCTTATGTTGAAATAAGGTACTAGCCTTAGATTCAAATTTGAGAGAGGAAAGGAGAGTCAGTGTTCCCTGGGACGGATCCTAGCCCAACAGACTCGGGAAAAGGTAGTTGTAGAAAGAGATGAGATGAGTGCAACTAGTAAATTGTTGTTCCCTGATACTCGTATCAGCCCAGACCTTCTACACGGCTTGAGATTCAAGTTTTAAGGGGGAGAACCTAATACTAACCAAATAAATTTAGCGGATTTGATAGCTAATATTTTAGGCAAGGTTTTAGGTTTAGAAATGACAACTCGGAGTTTTGCAGTTATTCCCTCACTAGAGCTTCCACCTATCTGACGTTCGGCCTGAGCCGTCGGCTATTTAAGAGGGGCCCCTTCTCCCTCTCGCCATCCCCGAAACAAAGGGGAAGCCGAGGAGGGTAGTTGACCCCTATTCCTGGGGAATTCCCGCCTAGGTGTGCTGCTCTGAGAGGGTTGTTTATTAAGGAATAATTATAATGTAAAAAGGTGGTTATAACATTTTTGCGAAAATGAGGTTAGAACGGTTTCTTATTTGAATTTTCGCGCCTGAGTGATTGGTGTAGAGGTGTGTCGGTACAGCTGTACCGGGACTGTAGAACCGAGTATCAACTTGGAAAGGTTCCACGCAGTGAAAAAACTCGACCCTTACCGGTCCAGTTCCACAGACCAATAAGATATCTTGAACTGGCTCTGGACTGGGAAGGGATCATTCAGACTGGTAAGGATGGAACTGGACCAGTAAGGATGGAACTGGACTGATAAGATATCATGGAGAATGGCTCTGGACTGGGAAGGGTTTCGGACCAGTAAGCATGGATCTTGTTCTCAGTTCTGTTCCATGTTGTACCTGGAAGCGCCCTTACTACTTCCATGGACTGAGAATGTAATAGTATCATGGAATGGCTCTTGAGCAGGAAGTGATCTTCTGGACTGGTTAGCATGGAAGTTTTCTCCAGTATTATCAATTTATTATTGTCATATTAAGTTCTTAACTCATTAATTAACTGCAACGTCATTATTCTTTCCTTGAATTGTTTGGTCACTATCATTTATAATAAATTGTCTCTTTTGTAACACTTGTTCAAATTCCTTCCTTTTAGCGGATTTTCAAGGAAAATGGTGCTATTGTATTGCAAGTTTAGAACATAAGCATGGAAGAAGGACGATAGGGATTTGACTGCCTGCTTCATCCATGTCATGTGAGTTGGATTTGACCGCCTGTACCGGTAATTTGGAACGGTTACATCTTTGTCACTGTAACCATTGGAACTGTTCCAGGGAAATACTTGGACCGACACACCCCTAGATTGTTGGACTTAGTTTCTCGATTGCAACACTTGAAACGCTGTAATTTCTGATTTAGTTATCATAGCACAACTAAAATCATCTGACATCTTCGCACATCTACAATCTTCAACTTGGCGCAGGGCTACAGCTCAGATGATGAGCTGAGTTTTGTTTGACTACATTAATTATCGAGCAGTATTTCCTGAAAATTTATTTTGTAATCGATTCTCCAATAACTAAACTTCAATAAAAACAAAATAGGGTGTCCCGAGCTATTGCAATGACAACTAATTCTTAGTTGAAAGTTCCAGATTTACTTGTGCTATAATGCTAGGTTCTGAGAGTGTTTGATGTGCCATGATGTTTCATGTTTTTCTAGCTGCTTTCCTATAGAAAAGGCATCGCCATTCTCAAGTGGAACAAACGCCCTACGTCTTCTATTGCTGCAGGATCATCGGCATACAGATTTTAAAAAATACCAAAAAAATACTCATTTTTGTTCACGATTTATGACGGATTGATAGGAATCTAATTATTTATTACGAAAAATAAAAGCCATCGAGAGAATCTGACCATAAGAAAAGGGCTGAAATTCTCTGGTCTGCTCTAGGAGGAATAGAGGGGAGGGCCCTAACCACAGTGGACACACTCCTTCCTCTTCTGGCCTTCCTTATAAAAGGCGAAACTGGCCCAATTCTGGCATTCTAGTTTACCGACCATTGGTCTCTCCAATTGGTCTTAATTTATGGTTGTATTATCTAAAACACAAAACTGAGTTCTCTTCACTTCTCTCTTAAAGTCTTATCTACTACTCCTTAAGGGAACCCAGCAGCTAGTACTAAAGTGGGTCGGCAGACCCATTTTTGTGCCCCTAGATCTTGAACACGGTTCATTCTATTGAAATGAAATTTTTTTTCCAGTGGTAGTACATATAGTCGTCTTCACTTTAGTCAGATGGATTTTGAAAATTTCAATTTATAGCTTAGGTATGATTTTTCAAAAATTCCGTTTTTTTATCTGCATTTTTTCAACTTCAAAAAATTTTTTTTAAACCTTATAATTGAAATTTTGAGAAACCATCCGACTAAAGTGGAGTTCAATAATAGCAGTTTTGAGGAAAAATTGGGGGAACACGATAACTTCAACCATTGCAGAGAAACAGGGGCAAGAAGGTCCAAAAACGTAATTTTACAGGAGAGCACTTTTTCTGAAAACTTCGCAAAACGCATCTCAAACAAAGTAAAACGTAATGACAACAATGACTTCAAACATGACAACAATGACTTCAAACATGCAAAAAATGATAGAAAGTGAAGAAGAATAAGAAAGAAGGTTATTTTCAATCAGGTTCGCCGTTTTTGTTATTGTTAGTTGGTTTTTTCTCCCAAGTTTCGTGTATTCAACGTATTAAATCCGCGCCGGCTAACACCTACTTTCTCAACTTTGAACTAATTTTTCTACCAGTTCTAATTGTGCAAAATTCAAAAACAATACACAATTTTGTCCGCATTTAAATAAAGAATTTTTTAATGTAAAAAACCAAATATCGATTTTTTTTTCATTTTTTCCCTGCTGGGTTCCTTTAAGGAACATTATAGCCAAAATTTAAATTCTTATTCTCCCAAGATGTAGGCGAGACAGTAAGACGACAGTAAGTGCCTCTCTTCATCAAATTTACAGATTGGGAATTTGCTAAAACTAAACTACCTACCTACCATAGGTCAAAATTCAAGTGCTTGGTACCTAATCATTTTATGATGGATTACCTACTAGAAAATTTTCAATATCCCTGTTGGCATTCCTGGTGTGATATTGGTTAATCTCGACTTGAGGTTGTGCCTTGTGAAAACTAAAAAGTCCATTCATGCAGCATGAATTAACGAGCGAATTTTCAAAGAAATCTTTAAGTTGAAGGTGTGGTTAAGAAAAGGAACAATGGTGTTGCTTTTAGAAAGTTTTTTTTAACACGATTCTTGGTTTTTTCGATTTTCAGTATAGCATACCAACATACTGTATGCGCCGGGTATGCTTTGAAGATGGTAGGAGTCCATATTCACGTTCTACTCGTCTCTACAAACTCATAGAGTACACACACGGCTATTGTTGGTTTTTTTCGATTTTCAGTATACCATACCAACATACTGTATGCACTGGGTATGCTTTGAAGATGGTAGGAGTCCATATTCACGTTCTACTCGTCTCTACAAACTCATAGAGTACCCACACGGCTATTGTTGGTTTTTTCGATTTTCAATATACCATGCATACATACTGTATGCACTGGGTATGCTTTGAGTCCATATTGATGTTCTACTCGTCTCTACGAACTCATAGTACCCACACGGCTACTGCATTTCTGGGTACAACAAATATACGCACGTATTCATTATATAAATAGATACATACTTCCTTCTTAATTTTGGACAATTTTCATTTTTGAAAACGCATTGATATCAGAAATTTTGTGCTGAATACGAATATACCATGTATTACCATGATTTTGAAGGTAATAACCACAAAAAACGGGAAAACCCCATTTTTTTGGACTTTTTTGAATTTTGGACCACTTTGGATTGTCCAAAATTGCTGGCTAACGAACTTGACCTATTGTTTGTTGTTACAAACATTTTGGCAAAAACTTTTAAAAACATTTTTAAACAATTACTCAAGTTATCGTGCGGAATGACACACACATACATATAAGTTCAAGAGGAAATGAAGACCCCGATGACCAGCAAGATGAGGAACCTGGGAACCTGTAAGTCACCAACCTATGAGAACTCCTACATTCCCCTCATATGATACAGTTTGCAATCTTTCCTCTCGTCCACTCAATGAAGCAGAAACGAATCTACTAGCAAAGGGACTCACTTTTACACCTACACCTCGCCCTGACCACATAAAACTGCACGAGGATATTCAAGAGTTCTGCTGGCGTCTTAGACTGAAGTATTACTGGCACAATAATACGGATCTGGATCAAAATGGGACTGCAAACTTACACTCATCTCTTCAACAGTTTAAACCACCTTCGGATTTCGACCCAAAAATCTCTAGTGAAACAAGGCTAGCGCCCTCACACCCACTAGAAAGGTACATTTCCCAATTGCTTCAACGCACCTCGAGTTCAGGATTTCTAGACTCACTGACGCCCTGGAACAACCTGACAGTAGAAGAACGTCTTGGATTGAAGTCTCTAAAATCTGATGAATCAATAAAAATCATGCCTGCAGACAAGGGCTCAACAGTGGTAATCATGAATACTGTGGATTACGAACAAGAAGCTATGAGGCAGTTGAGTGTCACCAGGTTCTATGAGACGGTGGAGAGAGATCAGACTCACCAGTTTGCTGTTGATATCAGAAGGTACTTCAAGGTAAATGGGAAGAAACAAGGATTAAGTGTGAAGGACATTGCGCAAAAATCCACAAGCCTTATTCCCTCCCAGACCATCTATCTCCTGGACGTCCCATTGTAGCCAGTTTTGGTTGTGTGACTGAACGCATTTCAGCTTACGTTGATTCCCATCTTCAGCCAATAGTTCAGAGTCAACCTTCCTTCATAAAGGATACGGAACATTTCCTTAGTGTACTGAGAGAAACACGTGTTCCAGCTAATGTAATTTTGGTCACGATAGATGTAAATTTTCTGTATACTGAAATACCACACCATGCTTGGTTTGCATGCAATGACTCGCTTTCTCCAGCAACGCCCTGAAACCAGCTCTCCATCCACTACCTTTTTGGTCAAATTAGCAGAATGCGTGCTGACAATGAATATCTTCAAGTTTGATGACGAGATATATATTCAGAAAAGGGGTACAGCAATGGGTACACGCATGGCACCCTCATATGCTAATTTGTTCATGGCCGATTTGGAAAACGAATTTTTATCAACCAGAGAAAAGGCTCCTCTACTGTGGAAACGAATTATCGACGATATTTTCCTAGTATGGCCGCATAGTGAAGAGGAGCTGCAAACATTTCTACAGGATCTAAATTCAAAATTTTCTGTGACATTCACCTGGTCATATTCCACTTCAGCTGCTACCTTTCTCGATGTGGATGTTGAGCTCAAGGATGGTGCTTTCCAAACATCAGTGCACATGAAGCCCACGAACAAACAGATGTACCTTCACTATGGAAGCTGTCATCCTCCCCACACCAAACGGTCAATCCCTCGGTCTCTATCCATCAGAGGTCACCGGATTTGTAATAACAGGGGCAACTTGAGCAACTATTTAACGGGAGTGCGCGATAAGCTGGTGGGAAGAGGTTACCCAGAGAGGTTCCTTGAAAGAAAAATGGTCCCAGAACATGTGAATGAATACATGAACAAAAAATTAATGGCGTCTCACGTGAACTCCAAACCATCCTGAAATCCAGCCCGCAGACGCGTGACATTTTCCGCGAAACACCTCAGGTATCATTCCGGCAGGGGAAGAACCTCGGGGAGCTACTATCTCATCGACATCCCAGACCACAGCAGCCCATTACACAAGGATTGCATCAATGTGGACGTCCTAGATGCCAACTTTGCAATCTAGTTATTGAGGGATCGGAGTTCACCTCCCCGAGTGTCAGTCACAAGTACAGATGTCGAGGCGTAGCTGAGTGCCAATCAAAAATGTGTGTTTATCAGCTTATATGCAAGAAGTGTACCAATGACCAAGGTTTCTACGTGGGAAAGGCAACAACATTGAACCTGAGGATGAATAATCACAGAGCTTCGATCAGCCGATCACGTCCTCTCCCCATAAAGCTACATGCCAGAACCCATGATGCAACTTTTGAAGAGTGTTTTGGAGTAAAAGTTCTACGAAAGATGCCAGAAAACACAAATGATCGACTGCTCCAGCAGTCCGAAAGGGCCCATAAATGGGTACTTGGAGCCTTCCGTCCACCTGGCTTAAATATTAACGATTAACACTGTTGTCAACTACATCATAAATAAGCCATGTAATCAAGATACTGCGTAACCACCTGTGGAACATGGAAACAATAACCTCAAAAATTCCTAGAAAAAAGTTTATTCTCTCTTCCACTGTGATCAAGATTTATAATCGTAGTATTAGAAATTCTTCTTTAATCTTTATATTTGTTGTTATATAGTTGTTGTTGAAATTCTCTCTTTCCAATCGTTCAATATATAGTTCCGTAGAACCAATAACCAATAATATATATTATTATTAATTATATTATAATATATAATATATAATATATTATTTTATTATTAATATATATATTTATATGTATGAAATATTTTAAAAGAACACAAATGATACGATACTGAACTATTTTTGATATTTCGGAAAACTTCCTTTTCAGACAAGAGATTAACAATTAACTTGATTGTTAATCTCTTGTTTGGAAAAGGAAATTTTCCGAAATATCAAAAATAGTTCTGTATCGTATCATTAAATGATATAAAATGATATTAAATGATATAAATGATACAAATTTTGTGTTCTTTTAAAATATTTCATGTACATGCTCTTGTAGAGCCAAATTTGTGTATTGATAAACATATATTTATAAATATATATATATAGATCGTTTTAGAATGTTCCAAAACGGATTTCAATGTAAAAATTTTTCGAAAAAGTCTATTCTAAAAATTTTGAGGCCATTGCAATAGCTTTATTTTCTTTGAAATTTCGCTAAAAACTGTAAAAGTTATCGACCTAATCGGGTTTTTTGCTCTCCTGAAAAGTAGGCAACAGTTAGATGTTCCATGATGCTTCTTAAGCGACGATAAGTTACTTCACTCCAACTTTCCAGTGTATGGCTTACCAAGGGTAACTTGGGCGTTGGTTCTTTGTACGGATTAATCATCCACTGCAAAAAATATTATTTCATTACAAAAACATATACAGAGTGTATCCGATAATCTGATTTGACTTAAAATCTGACTTGATTCCCATTTAAGATTTTATTCTCTTGATTTTGACCTTGTACCACTAAACCAATGTAACAACTATATATAATCAATTCAATGGATTTAATCTGAAGATGCCTTTGTAGAGACCTTTAAATTTCCTTCTTCTCTGATGTCGAACCGGAATTTTTTGATGGGATTTATTCGGTGAAAAAATTGCCTGAACATAAAATTTCCACGAGTATGAGGAATTCCAATTCTATACTCCAATTTACTCAATTGATAAACTCAGCGGTTTAATACTGGCTTCCGAGTCAACCAAAGTAGCGTAAGCATAGTTTTCACAGTTCAAGATTGAGAAAAGATGCGTAGTAGTTAATCTGAGAACATCAATCTCTAAGTACCTTGCACTACCCTCGTAGGGGACTTTACACGTCAACCCCTATATAGAATATTTCATCGAAATCGGATGGAAAATGTAGAAGTTGTGGCTGCTACAAGGATTTCACGTTTGCTCATGCGCACATAATACTTTCAATTTGGGGTCCTTGGTTCTCATAGAGGACTATCTACACGCTAACCCGCACAATCCCTGAACAATTTCATCAAAATTGGATGAGACATGTAGAAGTTATGGCTGTGACAAGGATTTCATGACAGACAGACAGACACGGAACCAAAATTGTTCAGAAAGGTCTGAAACGTAAAACGCGAGTGGAGAATTCGATTTTGGAGAACTTTTTTCTTCAACCTTGAAAAGTGAAAACAAAGCTTCCGCAACCTTGGTAGAATCGGAAGCAAAATGTTCTCCAGCATCAAAATATTCACTCACGTTTCAGGCCTTTCTGAACAATGTTGGTTCCGTGTCTGTCTGTCTGTCATGAGATCCAGCCATTGGGCTGTTGACTCTAAAAACTGTTTAATTAAATTTTGAAAGTAAATTAACTAGGTGGGCTCCTTATGTGCTCAGTTGTTATGTTATTAATATTTAATAAATACAAATTTCATTTTTTTTAAGTCCGCCTAGTGGGTGTGGCACATAGCTTCCTCGTATCCATAACCCGATTGTATAGATGATCCGATGCATAGTAGTTAATCTCAAAACATCAATTTCGAAGTGCACTCACTCTCTCTTGCACTACTCTCATAGGGGGCCTTCTACATGTCATCCCCCAAAATCTCTGAATATTGTTGGAAAATGTAGAAGTTGTGGCTGTTACAGGGATTTCACGTTTGCGCATGCGCACAAAATACTTTCAATTCGGTGCCATGATTTTCGTAGGGGACCATCTCCACCTCAACTCGCATAATTCCTGAAAATTTCATCGAAATCGGATGGAAAAAGGAGAAGTTATGGCTGAGGCAAGAAATTCAAGACAGACACACAGACAGACAGGCACGGAACCAAAATGAGGAATTTCACCATGTCGGAATTTCCTATTTTTGACCCCAAAATCGGATTCAGCACCTCTAAAAACCCCCTAAGGCACACTTTCAGCCCGAACTTCCTAATTTACGAATAAACAAAACAGTGTAGAAAATACGAATGTTTAAAAAAACCGGGAAAATGACGTCATGCTGGAATAGTTCATTTATGGCCGCTTGAAGCGCTGAGATCGAGAAATCCATAGTCCCCAGATGCAAAATTTTATGAAACAGTAAAGTTCGAAATCGAAAAACTGAAGAAAAAAATAGAAAAAGCGAGTTGGGGAAAATTAGGTTTCCTCTGTTTTTGTTTGATAACTTTTATCTTAGAAAACACGATTTCATCGTCCCAATGGGCAACACTGGGAGAAGACGGCGATCCGAACAGCCCAATCAGCGAGCGTTCCCGCTGCACGTCTGTTTTCCCGGTTAGTTTTGAAATTAAAAATTTTGACTGTCTCCCAAAAATAACAGGAGACTTATTTTCCGAAATCAGCCCGATTTTCATCTATCCCACACCATTAACTTTCAGGAAAAATGCAAACAGAAATCGGTGAAATTCCTCATTGTTCAGAAAGGTCTGAAACGTAAATCGCGAGTGGAAATTTTGATTTTGGAGAACTTTTTTTCTCAACCTTGAAAAGTGAAAACTAAGCTTCCGCTACCTAGGTAGACTCGGAAGCAAAAACGCTGCAAATTATTACACAATGGTTTATTATTTTTTATTTTTCTATATAGATCACTCGTCTGCAAAGCCACCAACCATCCAACATGAAGAAAAACATCGATCGCATTTCGGTCAGCTTTAATTTGAACGGAGATTAGGCCTCTTTTGCGAATCACACTCGTGTTTCTGATTTATCGTACGTCCAAACTTTAAATTCTCGTAGTGAGCGAACGGTTTGTTCTACAGAGCTCCGGGAGGTCTCAAAAAATTCTAAAAATTCTATAGAATCTTAAATTGAAGGAAAAACAATACCTTTATATCAAAATTATTTGAGTTAGGGCGTTTTCAAAATTTCAAAATTGATTTTGGAACCCTTAGAAGTGACCTACATCAACCAAAATCTTCGGGGCACAACTAGACCCCAGAAGGAGCCTACATACCAAATTTCATCAAAATCGGTCAATGCTAAGTGGCAAAAGTGCCGCGTACGGGGGACGGACGGCCAAATTGTTATTCGTTTTTTGGATTCTCCTTACCTTGAAACGTAAACCATCAAATTTTGAGGGGGTGTTAAAATTTTTTTTTTCTTGGTCGATTCCAAAGGTTCATTATTGAAAATAATAAACCAAAATCCGCGGGCAGGAGTTGATGGAAAACGCAGAAAAACAGTAGGGCGGACCGAGCGTATTGAGAGCTGGAGAAGGCAGAAGAGACTGTCCTCCCTCCACCAACACCTTTTCTTTCCTTCAAGATCATCCATGATGGGTACTTACTATCACAATGTGCTTTGTATGTTGGCAAAAAACCAATGGATTATTGGTATTCACTCACTTGGGGATACCATCCGCGAGAATCTCTCCATCCCGGTAAAAATTTATATCTCTTATGCGTCATGGCGGGAGAAGAACAGGCATTGGGAACGAACAGCATCAAATCATCAGTAAATGGAGCTGAAATAGGTGTAACAGAGAAAAACGTAGTATGTATTACAATTCAGATACCTGTCTGGTGACACATTGTAAGTTAACAATAAGTACGAGTTGTTTCTGTGAGCTTTTGGTATAGATAATTAATTTGTAAGGAAAAGTGGGACGTGGGAAGAGAACGTCGTTATATTTTTAAGCTGGCACATTGGAGTAAAGTGGCTTAAAAATGATGCGTAGTCCTTGCGATTGGCGTTTGAATTGGAATGGGTTGTGCGCATGGGTCGGAAAAACTGTTTATTGTTATTTTTAATCTAAACTAGACCTCATTCTGAGAATTTTGACACCACCTAGCGCCTTCTCACCTTCTAGCGTGAGAAGACCTTTTTTCTATGATTTTTCAAAGTTTCGAATGTTTATGACGTCACAATGGGCTGGGGGTCCCGCCCAGGCGGGCATGTGACGTCATAAACATTCGAAACTTTGAAAAATCATAGAAAAAGATCCTCTTATTCAAAAGGAAAACGGCTGGTGTCAAAATTCTCAGGATGAGGTCTACTTTCGATTAAACTTTTTTTTTAAATCAGGCGCACCCCCCTGAACTGTGTGAACTGTGCCAACCACATCACGTCAACGAACAAGAACTAACAAAGCTCAGATAGATAGTTCAATGATAATGTAAGTACGTACCTAGGTATGCCGATCGAGTACATCCAAGGACATCAGGTATTGTATTGTTCAAGTCGTATTAGATGTAATCAGAATATTGCGGAAAGATCTGCTAATTTCTTACAGTACATAATAGGAACAGCAACAATGTAGATCGACCCAACAAAACGTACTATGTCAATTGATCGGGATTAGGGTCAACTGAAAACAACACCTTCTTCGCCGAGCTTTCGGTAAATATATTACCTTCTTCAGGGCCTATAAAACAAACAATATTCACCCTTAATAGCAAACTCTAACAATCCTTTGAGTATAAAAACAACAAAATTACGAATCGACAATAAATAAAAACCTAATAATAAATATAATAACAAATTTTACTTACTCGAAGGTTTTTTATTTAGTGACACCACCAAACGTCCATAAATAAAGAGAAGGTGGAGACGCCACTACAAAGAAACAAGTAGGTAGGTATAGTTTAGAGTTTAGAATTATTGTTTTTTGATATAATATAAATTAAGTTAGATTAATTGTAAAATACGGCCAATTGAAAAAGGTATCTAATTATTAAATAAGTTAAGTACGGTTGAGGCAGTTGTGTTAATATTTATAACTTAAATAAATAGCTTACCCATAATTATAGAAGATAAAATTTACGGTAAATGAAGAAATGAATTAAAAACACCGGCTTTTTTAAAAGTACAGAACAATCGAAAATCAAAAACGCGCAAGGACTCCAGCTCACAGAGAATAATAACTTTGATAACAATGATAACAGGTAACAATAGTAACTTCCTCTTCACTTTTTTATTTGATAGCCAGTAGGAAGTATCAATCAAACAAAGACCGCGTCCTAATAAACAAACTAAATTCAAATGTAACAATTTTATATGGCTACGACTAAATCGTGTGTGAGGATCATCACAGTGCGTGTACCAATTCAACGATCTAAGTCACGAGGCTCTGTAGTCATGTATATCACAGGCATAAGGCTTCCCATTAGTGCGTGTCTCATGTGCTGCCTCGACCCTTTCAGTTGCGGTATTCCGTAATCCTAAAAATCTATCTTAGGGATATAGACTATCATCGGCGTGAGTCGTTATGTGGTCATTCAGAGTTCCCAATCACAAAGCCCTGTAATCACATTTATCAAGTGCAACAATAATTCTAAACTCTAAACTATACCTACCTACTTGTTTCTTCGTAGTGGCGTCTCCACCTTCTCTTTATTTATGGACGTTTGGTGGTGTCACTAAATAAACAACCTTCGAGTAAGTAAAATTTGTTATTGTATTTATTATTAGGTTTTTATTTATTGTCGATTCGTAATTTTGTTGTTTTTATACTCAAAGGATTGTTAGAGTTTGCTATTAAGGGTGAATATTGTTTGTTATATAGGCCCTGAAGAAGGTAATATATTTACCGAAAGCTCAGCGAAGAAGGTGTTGTTTTCAGTTGACCCTAATCCCGATCATACATAATAGGAATCTACGTATAATTCATAATTTCATCAACATCATTGTCTCGCATTTGCACCAAAGTTATGAACGTTTGCCAAGTGAGTGTGGCCTATAGCTTCCTCGTATCCATTAAAAAAAAAAAATTATTGACATTATCATAAGCTATGCAGTCATAGGGCTTCTTTGGTGGCGTTACAGCCCGGGGTGGGCACTAGCCTGTCCAACAATATTTCTCCGCTCCTCTCGTCTCTTGGCCAACATTCTCCAACATCTATTCCCCCTTGCGCGCCACATCCTCCTCTACTTCGTCAGTCCATAGAAGCCTCGGTCTTCCACAAGCCCTTCTACCGCCTGGATGTCCATCAAAAATTCTTTTGACGGGATTACCATCGTCCATTCGAACGACGTGTCCTGTCCATCTGAGGCGACCTAGCTTGACAAACTTTACGACATCTATATCATTGTATAGGTCGTACAGCTCGTCATTTTTTCTTCTTCTCCAGACCCCACTCTCACAAACAGCTCTAAAAATCTTTCTGAGGACTCTTCTTTCGAAAGTTCTGAGAAGAGTCTCTCCTTGTCTCCCCATAGTCCATGCCTCTGAGCCTTAAGTTAATACTGTGCGGATCAGGGTCCTATACAGCAAACATTTTACTTGGGGAGTGAGGAGCTTTGAGCGGAGGTGTTTTATCAGGCCCCAATAGCAGCGGTTTGCAGCTGCCAGCCTAGCCTTTATTTCGAGATTGGGGTCCCCATCAGCGGATAAGAGGGATCCCAAGTAGACAAAGCTGTCTACGACTTCGAACCGAAAATCTCCGATAGTTACATGGGAACCCGATCTACAGACGGTATTTGTGGGCGTCGTCGTCGTGATGAGGTACTTGGTCTTTTCCTCGTTGATGCCACACCCCCATATCGCCCGCACTCTTGACCAATGAGGCAAACGCTCTCTTCATATCACCTTCTGTGCGGGCTATTATGTCTATGCCATCAGCATAGGCTAGGATTTGCACTGACTGGAAAAAGATTGTTCCCCTAGTTTGTATTCCAGCATCTCTAATAACTTTTTCAAGTGCCAGATTGAAAAGCAGGCACGAAAGTGCTTCTCCTTGCCTTAAACCAGATAGAGTTGACAAACTAGGGGTTTGTGAGCTATGGACCCTGATAGTGCATGCTGAGTGACTAAGGTCAATTCCACCATTCTCACGAGCTTATTCGGAATCTCAAACGCTCTCATAGCACTGTATAGCCTCTCTCGCTTTATTGTGTCATCAGGTATTGTATTGTTCAAGTCGTAATAGATGTAATCAGAATATTGCGAAAAGATCTACTAATTTCTCACTGTACATTATAGGAATCTACGTATAATTCATAACATACATAACATTCATGACATGTCATCAACATCATTGTCTCGCATTTGCACCAAAGTCATGAACGTTTGCCAAGTGGGTGTGCCCTATAGCTTCCTCGTATCCATTTAAAAAAAATTTATTGGCATTAGCATAAGCTATACAGTCATAGGGCAATAACAAAATATTCAATTACTTGTGTAGGTAACTTAATTGGTTCACATCACATGCTTGTATATAGTCATACATCATTTTGTATAAATTGATATTCCTAGATGACAATAAATTTTCATAATTTACAGGGAATTCCGTAGAGGCGTTTTCGAAACTGAAAAATCGTAGGAAAAGATCTACTCGTCCAAAAAGAAAACGGCTGGTGTCAAAATTCTCAGAATGAGGTTTACATTCGATTAAAAAAATTTTCAAAAATCAGGCGCACCCCCCATTATGTGCCTTAGAAATTTGAAATCATATTGAGGAACCCCGAATCGAAATTGGTGTAGCGGAGTAGTAGAAACTGCAGTATGTAGTTACAAATATAACGTATAATATACCGCATAGGTATAATGTACTGGAAGGACTCACCTCGAGGAGGATTGTATAGCTGCAGGAGAATACAGTTAGTTGGTAGACATAAAAACGCTGCAAATTATTACACAATGGTTTATTATTTTTTTATTTTCTACATAAATCACTCTTCTGCAAAGCCACCAACCATCCAACATGAAGAAAAACATCGATCGCATTTCGGTCAGCTTTAATTTGAACGGAGATCAGGCCTCTTTTGCGATTCACACTCCTGTTTCTTTCTCTGCGTGGTCTCAAAAAATTCTAAAAATTCTATAGAATCTATAAAAATTGAAGGAAAAACAATACCTTTAAAATAAATTTTTTGAGTTAGGGCGTTTTCTAAATTTCAAAATTGATTTTGGAACCATTAGAAGTGACCTACATCAACCAAAATCTTCGGGGCACAACTAGACCCCAGAAGGAGCCTACATACCAAATTTCATCAAAATCGGTCAATGCTAAGTGGCAAAAGTGCCGCGTACGGCTTACGGCGGACGGACGGCCAAATTTTTATTCGATTTTTGGATTCTACGTTCCTTGAAACGTAAACCATCGAATTTTGATTTTTTTGTCTTGGTCGATTCCAAAGGTTCATTATTGAAAATAATAAACCAAAATCAAATTTCTACTTAACCCGGAAACACTAACGAGGCGCCTCTGGAGTGTGTTCGTTCATATGAATGAGTGGCAAATCACGTGACATTGTTCTACCCCGGACAACACTGCAGGTATTCCTTAGAAAAAGCGCTACGAATTATTACACGAATGTTTATTATTTTTCTATATAGATCACTCGTCAGAAAAGAACACAGCTTTCTCATACCAACCATAAATACAACCTAAGTACTTCACAATCAAGTTTATTTGGAAAAGAAAAACGTACCTACCTGTAAAGTACCTAACAACTTCACTTCTGATGGTCATAATCATCATTGTGGCGACTTGGGACAAATTTCGTCGCATCAAATTTCGTGACGATTTTTTTTTTATGTGCCATATGAAAGACATGAAAATGTCAATAAATAAATTCCTCACACTCAATTTGAAGAAATAGGTAGTTGTGAGTGCCTCCATTTGGAAATTTGATTACTGATTGCTAAGGACGCAAAACTGAGTACAACTCGAAGAAACGAACAACGATCGGATTTTGGTCAGCTAAAATTTGAACGGACATTAGGCCTCTCTTCTTCGATTCATACTCGCGTTTCTGATTTATCATAAGTCCATCCCTTAAGTTATTGCAGGGAGCAAACGGTTGGTCCTGCAGAGCTCTGGTTGGTCTCATTCGATTCTAAAAATTCGATAGTATTTTAAATTGATGAAAAAAGCAATACCCTTATATCAAACGTTTTTGAGAGCAAGCGTTTTCAAAATTTCATTTTTGAACCCTTAGAAGTGACTGACATCAACCAAAATCTTCGGTAAACCAAATTTCATCAAAATCGGTCAATGCTAAGTGAGGAAAGTGCCGCGTACGGCGGGCGGACGGCAACATTTTTATTAGATTTTGGGATTCTCCGTACCTACCTTGAAACGTAAACCATCACATTGGGGAGGGGGGGGGGGTAGTCACATTTTTTTGTCTTGGTAGATTCCAAAGGTTAATATTAATTATTAATGATTATTTTCATTAATAATTATTAGTTTGGTTATTAATAATTAGTTTGGTTATTAATAATTATTATTTTCAATAATTATTATTGAAAATAATAACCCAAAAAAGGTCCGCCTTCGATCAGTAACGCCTTGGCCTTATCTCGTCTATTGGTGAGTAATGCTTGTTTCTCTGAAAGTTGCTACGCTTGAAAAGCTCCTAGTTAGTATTAAATGCAAATATTTTTATTGAGCGAAAGAGGAATTTGAATAAATTTGACTTTGAAAAACATCACTAACGATGGAGATGACTTCCATTGTTTCTAAACGATGTCCTACGTCAATATAACAGGAGCTACAGTGATTGTGGGGCAAACCAAAATTTTTGAAAAATTTAACGCCTCAGAGGCGCATTGTTAGTATCGGTGAAGTAGAGTTGTAAGTATTTAAGGGTTAAGTTCCTAACATAATACTTCGTATCGTTTAAACGGCGAGTAAAAATACTGTAGTAGGTTAAGAAGAAAAATGGTGTGAGGGAAAAATGACTGCTTCACTTACTTGTTCGGGATCTTCAAAGCTACCCTAATGAAATCAATTTAAAAAACTCTAATTAGTGTAGCAAGCATGCAGTACGCAATTTATTACTGATGAATCGTCAATGTATTATGGCTCGTACTAGAAACTAAAGATTCTTCCGTATAAGAATATTCTATTACAATATTCCAACTTATAACTCACCCATTCTCTGGGCTCCAGCAATGATGGTTGTTGGTACTGAAACCCACCAGACAACAAATATTTAACGAAGTTCGGTGTTCATCAGAGCCAAAAGTAGCTGAAATACGGCTGTGAATGTTGTTTTTTTTTTCATTTATGGTTCAATTTGACTCGAACAAACAAACTACGAGAAACTATCAAGATCTACTTCCTAGATTTAAAACAAAAGCTGCAAAATACGACAAAACTGACTTGGTGAGGTGAATGTGAAAATATTAATTGTAATTTGAAATTCTCTCTGACGCTGCTAAATTTTGGCCACACGTGTGAATCACCGGAATGCGAATTGGTTCACATTCACACGTGTGGGCGAGGCACCTCATGTCACGTGTTCCCCACATCCCTAGGGGAGAACTCCGCTCCTACCGGTCGCTGTGGGAACTATAATGACGTCACCTGTTCTCGTACGGCGTCTCTAGGTAGGAACCAGATGTATTGAACAGTAAACAGGTACCTAACTGATAACTTACACATTCTGTAGATCTGCTCAGTCGCTGAAAAGATACCGAATATTAAAATTTCTTCGTCATATACATTCATTAACAGTATCAAGTTGATAAATGATCAGTCATTATATAGTAACCACTAGGGATCGGCTTCATGTTTTTACTTATTCTAGGCGATATGTATTGATGTTCTTCATGAAGAAGTGTTCGGTTAAGCCTACTTTTATTTTACATAAAATAAAAGTAGATAGTATACATCACATATTTCTCTGTCAATTCATATCTACAAATATTTAACTATATAAACCACTCATTTCCTCAATTTGAGTAGTTTTTCATAATTTTGAAGAAGAGACCCTTGTTAAAAACATGATAATTTGTAAAGAGTGCAAAGATGGTTTTCATAGCTGAGAATCACTGATCAAGGGCTGTGAACCACAGTCAAGAACGCATCGATACTTTCTGTGGACGTTGAATGGTCGTTCAGTAGGTTCAAGGCGATTTTTCATCCAGAACTTGAAGCTCCATGTCGTGGCGAATAATTTCAAAGAGTGAATTCCATATTTCACCCATATTTTCAACGAACCTATTTTTTTCTTTTGAACAACTTTTCGTTTTGAGGTTATAAACATTTTAAAAAATATTTCAACATTTTAAAATATTTCGCGCATATTAAACAAAAATAAGTTGGTATTACAAGACAGAAGAAGAAGAAAAAACGTTTATTAAGTGAAAAAACATAAATTTTGCTTCATTAAAAAAATTTAAATAAACATTACGACATGGTATTTTTTTACCGTCTGTCGGAGGTATCGGTTTTTTGACCGACTTCATGCGCGGCGAAGCCGTGCCGAAGGAAGGAGGTATACAGTTCGGTGTGTCAAGGGACGACGATTTTTTTTTTTCTGTATGTTTGTACAACTAGCATTTCTTTATTCGGGCACCAATCTGCCTGATTCTTTTTGAAAAGTGTTCTACAAGTATCCATAGTGGTCCCGTTTCAATCAGATTTCATTTTGCTTTGTTAAAAGTATCGAAATTTTGTGAAAATAGTTCCAAAAACGTGGTTTTCGGGAAGATTGTTCCGCATCCTCTCCCCTCGCCCAACTCCTCGAAGCGGGGACTTACTCGCATCCTCCTTCATACGACAGCAGTGACGTACTACCTAATAGTTTTGGAACACATGCATTACCTCAATGATGGGTACCCACTCTCATTCCTGTTTTGTATTGCACTATCGACCCATGTAGTAATACTAACCAGATGGAAGTGGAATCTACTTGTGTATGTTTGTCTCTGCAGATGGGCACGGCGGCGACTTCAATGCGTAATCACCTACCAACCTATCTGAATAAGTTGTCGTTATTATTTTTTCCTTTTTAGTGGGATGCCATCATCAGTTTTGAGGTCGGTCCGTTTTTTTGTTAAAAAGTTTTTATTAATTTGTATTGAAGAATGGGAGCAGAAACACTGTACAGTGTGTGTGCAGTGAGGTGAAAAAAAAAAAAAAATAGTTGCACACAGGTATAAAAAACAAAAAATTAAACTCGCTGACCAGTATTCTCCTAAAGTTCCAGGCATGTTTGCAAAAAAGTACAATTTGCGGACACCCATCACCACTGAGAAGTCTGATGGCTTCCTCACGAGACAGTGCTGGAGACTTGAATGCCAACTCTCTGAATTCGGCAAGCATTGGGCAATCGCAAAGAAAGTGGTAGGTATCCTCACGCTCATGCCTGTTGCAAAGGGAACACTCCTCGCATCTTTCCGTTGCATAGGGTTTCCCATTCATGTGCAACATCTCACCTCGGACCCTGAACAGCTATCTGCGTGTAAAGCGGTCACTGTCAGACGTATTCACCAAGCTGCATGGCGTTTTGTTGGTATCCAGCTCTCTGTAGAGTGTGAACCTTTCGTAAAACTCTGCCCTTTGCCGAGCCACGTTCAACTTTTCTTCCTTGAACTTTGCCAGCATCAGGCTCGCATCAGACTTCAAACCTCCAGGATCCAAGGCGGCAAGAATGTTCGGGAGCCCGTACCTCTGCGTCATCAGTTCCCACTGCTTTGCCCAGTAGACGTTCCTCGCGATCAGCTCCTTAGCAACAAGTCTTGCATCTGGCAGACCAGCTACCTTGATGATGTACTTCATGTGAAGTTCCAGGGAGAACGCCGCTATCGGATCCAGTTCAGTTTCCAGGAGCAAAATGTTCTTGGGCGCGAAACCAGACAAGTGGAAAATTCTGCGAATAAACATTTGCAGTACCCCCTCAGCCGCTTCATACTCCTGAAAACCCCTACACTATGCTGCGTAACAAACAATCGTGCGAACGGCGGCATCAAACACGTGCATTTTGGCTTCCAGTGGAATTGCTGGGTCACCAAACATCTTTCCCCATACGCTAATTAGAGCGAATTTTGCGGCGGCGGATTTCTGCTTCAGGTGTCGGTTGAATGATACTGTAGGAGTCAATACGAATAAAATCACTCGCGATGAGATTGTGGAAAACCATTTTAATAAAAACGGAGTTGAGTAGAACGTTGTCTATTTCCACGAAAATAATGAGTTACAAGTTAAATCGATTTCGACGGTTAGGTCATCATCAGTAACAAACAATAACTGGAGGTACATCACAAAGAGCATAGCTTATATAGTCACAAGTGAAAGGGAGCTTGAATCCCATTGGTCGAGAAAGTGAAAGTCATCCCAATCAGATAAGTGAAAGGAGAATCCAATTGGCTCAGAGAAGTGAAGGGACCTGGGAGGATCATCAAATGCCAATCAAGGCATACAAAGTGAAAGGGAGCTCAAACATTGGTGAGGGTAACATTGTGAAGGGGAGACCAAGCTATTGTAGGAAGGAACCTATCAATGGTGAAACATGTTGACGGACCACCTCATTCAGACATTTACCAGACCTATCACTCTTAAGAATCTCGAACTTTTCAACCACATCCAACATACCTCATTAATAAGTATACCTTATTATGGAAAGATTTCTGACAAAATTGGCAAATTGTTATCATCTAGAGGTTTCAAAGTAGGTTTTAAAAATTAAAAATAATCTTAAAGCTTCGTTGGGTTCTGTTAAAGATAAAATTAGCGTTCAAGATAAAAGTGGGGTTATAAGCTGAAATGTTCTTGTGGGCTTGAGTATTGAGGTCAAACTGGTAGGAAATTTAGGGAAAGAATAAAAGAGCATGAGAAGGATTTCAGGGATAGCAAAGGTGATTCTGCTTTTGCGAATCACCTAAGAGAATCCAATCATAACTTTAGTTTTGATCTAACAAGCGGACAGTACATAGAATTTCCTCATTTTTACCCGAAGGGAGATATGTTGGATGTGCTTGAAAAGTTCGAGATTCTTAAGAGTGATAGGTCTGGTAAATGTCTGAATGAGATGGTCCGTCAACATGTTTCACCATTGATAGGTTCCTTCCTACAATAGCTTGGTCTCCCCTTCACAATGTTACCATCACCAATGTTTGAGCTCCCTTTCACTTTGTATGCCTTGATTGGCCTTGGGTATGACTTTCACTTTCTCGACCAATGGGATTCAAGCTCCCTTTCACTTGTGACTATATAAGCTATGCTCTTTGTGATGTACCTCCAGTTATTGTTTGCTACTGATGATGACCTAACCGTCGAAATCGATTTAACTTGTAACTCATTATTTTCGTGGAAATAGACAACGTTCTACTCAACTCCGTTTTTATCTAGGAGTCAAGGTGACCCCCAGGTAGGTACTTGTAGTCGGCCACAATTTCAATAATTGAAATTAATTGCATGTCCTTCCTGTCTTCCGCCGTCTGTCTCCATTTTGAAAAATCATCATCTTGGACTTTGCTAGGTTTACCTTCAAACCCCACTTTTCACAATAGTTGCCCAAAATATTGATATTCTGTTGCATTTCATTATGCATATTATTGTTATGCATAGTTAAATAATTCGTATTTTTAAATACATAATGAAAATCCGATTCCTAGTCATCACCCAGGTAACCAATTGTAAATTATTGCTGAGGAGTCTTGGAAATGAATGTGCCTAGGTACTGTTTTAGGAATCAACACCTACTCGTTATACGTAGGACCGTTATACGTAGGACGTTAGGACCGTTATACGTAGGACGTTATACCTACTCGTTAAAGGACCTACGAAATGTTGAAATTTTTATGATCTTTACGACATGCTTCCCAGTAATGCTTATTTATTATATTGCTTACTTACTTCTGTTGGTTCAAACTGCACTTTATAGGGCTGAAAATTAGATTACAAACATTAATGTGAGACGCTGCAAATTATTACTCAACGGTTTATTGTTTGTCTTTATAGACCACACGCCTGCATAAAGCATGGCTATAATCAGTTCAAATCGAATTTCCTTGCAAAGTTTACAATCGAGTTTATTTTGAAAGAGAAAGAACCAACCAGCAAAACACGTTATACAAGAGTTGTAGGAGCTCTCATATTCACAAGTGACGGACAAAAAACTCTGTTCGAAGAAAGAACGCATTTGATCAGCTGAACTTTGAACGGCAATTACACCTATTTCCGACAGTGAACATTCATTAGCAATTCATATTCGTGTTTCTGCTTTATCACTCTCCCCAACTTCAAGTCCTCGAAGAGAGCGAACGGTTGGTCCTACAGAACCCTGGGTGGTCTCATTCGATTCTAAATTATTACACAAAGGTGTATTATTTTTCTGTATAGATCACTCTCCTGCAAAGAACACAGCTTTGCCATTGTCACTACCTACCAACCATATTTTCGCTTCACAATCAAGTTTATTTTGACGTGTGGGTCCTACGTTAGGAAATTTGATTACTCGTTGCTAAGGACGCAAAACTGAGTACAACTCGAAGAAACGAACAATGATCGCATTTTAGTCAGCTACAATTTGAACGGAGATTAGGCCTCTTTTGCGATTCACTCTCGAGTTTCTGATTTATTGCGAGACCAATCCTCAAGTTCTCAAAGGGAGCGAACGGATGGTCCTACACAGCTCTGGGTGGTCTCATTCGATTCTAAAAATTCAATACTATTTTAAATTGAAGAATAAACAATACCTTTATATTAAAAGTTTTTGAGCTAGGGGGTTTAGAAAATTTCAGCTTTAAATTTTCAACCTTTAGAAGTGACTTACATCAACCAAAAGCTTCGGGACGCACATATACCAAATTTCATCAAAATCGGTCTACAGAAACTAAGGAAAGTCCCTCGGACAGCCAAATTTTTATTCGATTTTTGGATTCTACGTATCTTGAAACGTAAACAAACAAATTTTGAGAAAGGGGGCGGGGGTTAAAAAAAAATTCTTGGTCGATTACAAAGGTTCATTTGTGAAAATAATAAACCAATATTGAATACTTTTTTAAATTGATAAACAAAACAATACTTTTATGTCACAATTTTTTAACATTTCAACTTCTATATTTCAAGTGACTTTATCAAACCCTTCCAACAAATTTTACTGAATATACATTTTTCTATGATCACGGTGTGAATGAAACCTTCAGACATTTCAGGAAGCAATAACGATCCTCGCAAAGAGTGGCACGACGATCTTCACTCACTGAATCGTCAATTTTTGCGACCATTTCATCTGTGATAGCTATTGGTCGTCCACAAAAGTTCTTCGTCATGAATGTTGGTCGAACGTTTACGCACTTCCATTCAGCCCTTTCCATAAATCTCTTAGGCTATGAGGCTGCACATGAATTAAAATCGGTGGAGGTTTTTGGGTGGTGAGAACAGGAATCACGGAAATCAAAAATAATGGAATTCTCGTGGGTTAGTAGGAACTTACGCTTCTTTCCGGAGGGCAGTAAACATCGTCATATTCTTCCTGCAAAATTACCAAAATTATGTTTCAAGGTACAATAAATGAAGTTTAATTCGTCGATAATAACGGGCTGAGGCCTGATTACAGTACTTTCTAATTGTTAATGTTGCAATTTTGGACCATTTTTGCACCTGCAAAGTAGCTTTCCTGTAATGGGGTATTTCGGTGGGTCGGAAATTCAGGTTTTTGACCTCAAATTTGGATTCAGCACCCTTGAAAACCTATATACTCCAACTTTAAGCCCAATGATACTATAACATGTGGTAGAAAAATTAATTAAAGAGATCACACGTTTGAAAAAAAGGCCCTTAAGTCCGTTAACGCACACACACTTATGCCGCGAGCGTGTGTGAGTAGTATTTTGTAGTATCCAAGAGGTCCTCCAAGGGTTTAATCGCTTCTCTGTGCACGGATCCTATTTTCAAAGACAGTTGGCTAGCTACGTCACGATTGGCTAGCTACGTCACACTGTTCAAATCTTCAACTTTCCTTAGCTTCTCTGGTTTTTTAAAAACATTTTCTCGACGAACAGACCCGATTACCGTTCCTGAGCCATACTCTTTTGAAAAAAAAAAATTTTTAAAAATTGACTGAAATACCCCATTATTTGTAAGAACTTTTGATTTGTAATTTGTGTTCAAATATACTTCATTCAGTTCAAGATCGTGATTGTATGCTAAGCTAGTATGTCGTGCAAATACTTCAGGAACCTGCCTCGATTTTTGTGAAACGTATACCTATTCATTTCCATTGAAATACCAAGAAACTTGATCACTAACTGAATTCTTTATATTCGGAATTTCGCTCAACAAATTGAGATAAACCTTATCTCAATGGGGAATTTGCCTCAATTTTAGATTCTGGAATTTCAAGTCAAATCCTATAATAGGGCCCTAGAATAGCGTTTAACACTAGGAATAACCAAGGGGAAAAAATTACCGTAGGAGAAAATGCCTAAACAAGTGATGCCTCTGTTACAAAACACCGCGAAAATCGAGGAATATTGTTGACGTCATACGAAAAAAAAAACGACGCGAAAACAACTCCGACAACAGACAGAGTACTAGCACCGCCACACAAAACGATCCAGTTAAATGGCTGCTTGAATAATGTGATTCAGATCTTGAAACTAAATAAGAGAAGATGAAGACTAATAATGCTTGATAAACTAGTAGGTAGAATCGTATTGTAAAAAAGTGAGTAATATTGTTTCTTTTGGTCACTTTTGTGTCTGGGTTCATCCTGCCAGTTCGCGGCGCACTCTTGTGCGCACTACTTGTAAGCTAAAAGTTCGTATATGTTCCGCTTCTGTGGTAAGCGCCACAGAACCTCCTTTGAAGTCAGATTGGTAGAATATCCGTTACCTACGTTTCAAACATGGCTGCCTCTTACACATTGCCACCACATTTAAAATTTCCATCTTCCTTAAATTCTCTAAATTTTTTGGATGCGTTTTCGAGCAGCTCACTATGGTTTTATTCCATATAAATAAACCCTCATTCGAAAAAAAAAAATGTGAGGCAAATTCCCCATTTCCTTTTGCTATTCCTTGTCATGACGAGCGCTGCTACACTCATCAGTAACTTGAAGCATTTATTCTCTGTTTTTGGTATGCCTTCTTACATGCATTCAGATAGGGGCTCAACTTGTATGTCCAGAGAACTGAAAAAATTTCTACATTCAAATGGAATTGCAACCAGTCACACAACGCCCTACAACTCGCAAGGAAATGGACAAGTTGAGCTTTGTAATGGGATACTGTGGAAGGCAATCCAATTAGCATCAAAAAACCACAATCTGCCATCAGAACGTTGGGAGGTATTGCATCAATCGTTACACTCAATCCGGTCTCTCCTATGCACAGCCACAAACAAGACTACTACTTATACTACAAGGTACTACTTATACTACAAGGTACTACTTCGCAGAAATGTGAGAAATAGCAAGTACCCACTCGTAGATGAAGTCGAGCTTCTGGAGGTGAACCCAGATTACGCTCATGTTCGATATCCAGATGGACGAGAATCTACAGTCTCAACGCGTCATTTGGCACCAATAGGAGGCAGCAGAGAAGTAGTTGAATGCACTTCCAACTATACTCCTGCAGCAAGCCAACTAGTTCCAAAGCCAACACCCAATTTACAACAATCAGCAGTTCAACCAGATGATGACTGACGAACCGTCTTCACAAGACTTCAGAACACAACCTCCGCGAACGATCAAAGAGTCAGCACCACCACCCGGACAATCAGCTGAAGAAACGCAGTCAAATAACCAGTTTCCAGATGCTCAGAACCAATGGCAGCATCAGAAGAAGCGAGAGAGTTACCCGATCCCCAGCTTATCTAGACTATGTTAGGAACTCTCCCCAGAACCGCTCGTTCCTTGCCCAAAGGTTCATTTGAGTTAATTACCAAGGTGCCACCTCCAATTACCGACAGACCAGACAAGGATTGCCTCAGGGGACTGTTTTAAGCCCCACCCTTTTCAACATCATGATTGTTGACATCATCGGCACAATAAAGGAATCCCCAGGTGTGAATGCACTGCTCTATGCGGACGACTTGGTCATATGGGCTACCGCCAGTAGTGTGGCGGAGTATGGAGTATGGCTCGGAACTGCTGGTCACAGCGTCCGACTCTGCTTTGAATAAACTGAACGTCACGCAAAATAAAGCCTTGAGACTCATCCTGGGAGCTCCGAAGTCCACCCTGATTGCAGCAATGGAGGTACAGAGCGGCATTGAACCCCTACCACAAAGAAGAGAAGCTGGTGCTGTTAAACTCCATGAGCGTCTAAAACAAGGAGCATCAACCTACTGGCAAGAATACCAACCAGCGAATGAAAGGTTGTCCACCCAGCATACATTTGCCTCGAGAGTCCAAGAACTCCCTTTTTACGAAGATCTGGGAGATAGTGAAAGACAGAGCCTCCCCACCGTACTGGAGCTAACCCCCTGTACACTGGCTCGCAGATCACTAGTGCTGACCGAAGCTGTTGACAAGCAAAACACCCCGCCTACTGTCCTGAAGGGGATTTTCATGGAGACTCTGAACCTCTGGTACCCTCCAGATGAATGGCTCCACGTGTTCACCGACGGCTCAGCAACTGACGCGAACAGAAATGCCGGAGCAGGAGTATACTGTTCCCAGTTTAAACTGTCCGAACCAGCAGGTCGACTTTCAACAAACTTCGAGGGAGAAGTATTTGCAATCCAGCGGGCGGCAGCAATCCTCGGACAAAGGGATGACCGTCGAGTGGTGATCTCTGTGGATTCACAAGCTGCCATTCTCGCACTTACTCGTAATGGTTCCTCAGATGTCTCTATGGTAATAGAATGCCGCCGAATGATTGAACAGTTGCTGGAGAGGGGACTGCATCTGGTGCTGCAGTGGGTCACCTCGCACTGCGGGATTGAGGGTAATGAGAAGGCAGATGCCCTAGCCAAAAGAGGTGCCAATATGCCCCAGCCAAGCGTCGCTCTTCCCTACAGCTCGGCCAAACGTCTCATCGACACCAAGAAAAGGCTTGCTGTCCGCCAGGAGCATGAAAGAGCTGCTTTAGGGAAAAGCTGGGAGCCGCTGATCAGCGACCCAATACCCAGATCCCTGCCCAGAAAGCAAAGTGTCGCCTGCTTCAGGATACAAACTGGGCACGATTTTCTCGCGAAGCACTTGTGCAGAATAGGAGTTTTCGATAGCCCGCTCTGCACTTTATGCCAGACTGAGGATATGACGGCATCCCACCTCGACACATGTCCGGCTATGCAGGACATAAGAAACAGTTTTAAGCATGACGACACCGTATGGTGGAAGAAATCTGAACTTTATTGGGCTGCCCGAGCACGAATGGTCTTGGAGCCTCGTATACGGCGTAATTAAAAAAAAAATGTTAGGAACTGAAGATCGTGGGAGAAAATGTTATAATATTATTACTACCCATCTCCTTGGTAAACTTATTCTGTTTACTTTAGAAACTTGGTCACTAACTGAATTCTTTATATTCGGAATTTTGCTGAATAAAGGATTCATCTTTCGCTAAAGGTTTATCTCACTGTTGTTTCATAGTAACTACGACTATTAGCTCCGATTTATGTGATTGTGAATTATGAATAAATTTTGCTTTTTCATCGAGACGGATCTGACGTGCAGGCCAAGGGCAGAGATAATAAAAAGAGCGTTCTTAGTTCTAGCGTGAGAACCATTAGCCAGGTAACACCTAGAGCAGTTAGGGGATGAAGTGGGCTCTAGTGAGCTCTAGAAGGGTTTCCCACTCTCCCTATCTGGAGTTTTCCCTAAGTCTATGAGCTTGAGTCCAACTTTCCCTGGCCGTTGGTTCAGCGTTTTTATTGGTAAAATGTATGGACGGAATTATTATAAACTAGCTGAAAATCCTACTAAAAGCTGGCAAAACAAATCGTAGATTTGTTAAATCCGTTAGAAATCCGTTGTACCGTGCCATAAAATGTCAACGACATTTAAATTGAAAGAAATTATTTATAAACACATAATTTATCAAATTACGGAAAAAGTTGATGATACGGCCTGGAATCGAACCAGGGTCTCCCACTGATGATTTGGCGACATATGTGCGGTTGGGGTTTTATGTATAAAAACGTCTGCCAAGTGGGTGTGGCACATAGCTTTCTCGTATCCATAACCCAATTGTATAGATGATCTGAGGCCTAGTAATTAATCTCTAAACATCAATCTTCAAGTACCATCCACTATCGCAACAATCAATCTGCACAATCTCAGAATTTTGTTGGAAAATGTAGAAGTTATGGCTGTTACAAGGATTTCACGTTTGGACCATCTACACGCCAATTCGCAGAATCCCTGAAATTTCATCGAAATCGGATGAGAATCGTGGAAGTTATGGCTGTGGCAAGGATTTCACGTTTGAGCATGCGCAGCGGCTGCTATCAGTCCGGGGGTGATGATTTTCATAGGGGACCATCTACACGCCAATTCGCACAATCCCTGAAAATTTCATCGAAATCGGGTGAAAAATGTAGAAGTTATGGCTGTAGCAAGGATTTCATGACAGACAGACACACAGACACGGAACCAAAATTGTTCAGGAAGGTCTAAAACGTAAAACTCGAGGGGAAATTTTGATGTTGGAGAACTTTTTTCTTTCAACCTTGACAAGTGAAAACAAAGCTTCAGCTACCTTGGAACTCGGGAGCTAAAATATAGATTGGTAATGGTAGAACCGTTGCACTCACAGTGATATCCCAAATATCCCTTTCTTCTTCCATTTTGTTCGTAGTTTTTCACCCTTCTATTACGAGATCGTAGATCAATGAGGACTGTTGGTTCTTCTTCTTCAGCTGTTTCCTATTCCTAGTTCTTTCTCTGTTTCTATCGGTATTATGTGCACTTGGGTTAATTTTGAATTTTGGTGTTGGAAATGTTACCACTAACAAAATTTTTATTGTGCACATTCGAGCCCATGGCATCAATTTAGTCTCCATTGAAATTTAGTCCACCTGTATAAAACTATGAGGAGTTGACGAAACCGAAATTTTCAAAACCTCAGCTAATGAAGCCTTTAAACCAAAATAAGTGAAATATTATTAGTTTCAGAATTGTCGAAATTTGATGTAGATTTGAGGCCTTATAGGGAGAGAACGGTTTGTCCTACAATGCTCCCAGTCCCATCATAAAAACTTCAAAATAATTTTGGTTCCATACCGATGTATCATAAATCCTGCATGGTGGATTCCCAATCCTGGTCTTAGGTTTATATCTTCGGCTAGATGGTAAAACTGACAAAGTGACAGAGATGTTAATAAGTACCTAAGGTATTGAAGAAATTAACCTAACTATTGGCTAAAAATCAAAAGTTCGATAATAGTAAAATATATTCGCGGAAAAAAGTGAAAACCCAGGTTTACTTGGTTAAAATTCCACTGGCCAAATGGCCTTTGAGAACTTTTCCCATAACATGTTGCGTGTGAAGATGACCAAGTGTCATTTGATCGGTTTTACGTAGTGATAAATTTAGGAAATGATGACACTTCTCTCAGGAACAATGGACAAAAAATCCTTTCTGGTAAGTGTAAAGATGTGGTAAAAATTATAGTAAATTCATCAGAATATTTAAAATTTTGATATTTGGCATTGCTGAACTCACATTACTTTCACCAGGAAAAACTGACGTTATTTATTTATTTACACATATATATATGTATATAGCTGGTAGTGTAGTTATCGACCGTTGGTTTACAGGTATGCATCAGCTGTGCGAAGTGCGTTGCTGTATGTAGTTTTATCGAGGTTCGGTCAGGTAATTGATAAAATTGATTCCAAGCTTTCGACGGTTTATTCCATCATCCTCAGGGAAAATCTACAGACAAATTTAAGTACTATTTACAAATAATGTTTAAAAAAGAAGAGCTGAATATGGAATTTAAATAAAAAGTGTATGGAAACATATTAACTATAATGACTACTATTGTTATTGATCGAAATTATTAATAAAATTATTAGTAACTTACGTTTTTGAGCTGTAAACGTTGACTAGAAGGTCTTCACCAGCACAGGTCTCATTTTCAACTGAGGTGTCAAGTGACTAGTGGGAAGGTGAGAAAATTTTCAGTGAAGTCGGTCGGTACCTATGTTATTTTTGTGGGGATTACTTCTCTTTTGTTAATGGACAATGAGTGTAAGCTACGGGTATGTAGTAGGTAAGGAGGTTGGAATTCGGTGGTCATTTTTCTACTCTTTATATGTATAAGATTTCCGTAGCATTTGCTGAGGTCTTTGACGTTGGTTTGTTTATTGACTGCTTTCTGATTGTTCCGTTCAATGGTTATCATTTCTATTATTCCACTTTTGAGCCAATTTTGTTCTGTGTCTATTATTTTGATATCCTCAAATTTGAAAGAGTGTCCAAGGCGGGCATGTGTAGTTAGTGCTGTGGGATCTGGTTTGTTCGGATTTTTCATCATTACGTCAATACTATGTTTGTGGGAATAAATTCGGGTTTTTAGATGGGAAATTTTGTGGACAAAATATGATTTTTTACATTTACAGGGAATTTCATAAATAAGGTGGGATTTCATATCTTTCGGAATGGGACCTTTTATTCGGGAAAATATGTTGTTGATTTGTTTCTGTTTTTTAAATGCAAATTTTTGTCATTGTTATTTTTGGTGAGGATTTTGCTCAAATTTTCAGATAAATTGTTGACATAAGGGAGAGAAAAGTACGTGGGTTTGGTTTTAGGTTTGGTGTTTGCTGGTTCTGGTGTCCGGTTTGTTTTCTTTAGTTTCAGAAGTGTACAGATTAACTTGTGAGGGTATCCATTGAGAAGAAGGAGGTCTACGATTTTGTTTTCGCATTCCTTGTGGAATTGGGGGGAACTAAGTTTTTTGGCTCTATCAATCAAGTTGAGGACAAAATTAGTTTTCTGGTAGTATGGTGAATAGCTGTAGTAATTAATAAATCTACCCTTATGTTGAGGTGTTTGGTACCATTTTGTAGAGATGGTTCCATTTGGGTTTCTGATGACTAGGAGGTCTAAAAATCTTGGAATCAATTTTATCAATTACCTGACCGAACCTCGATAAAACCACTTACAGCGACGCACTTCGCACAGCTGATGCATGCATACCTATTTGTATATATATGTATATATTTTTTTTTGAAAAATTACACTTAACCGATGAAGATGTATCTTCATGTATGTTGTTATACCAACATTTCAAGATGAATTTGGTCTAATCTAGGTTTTATCGGTCCAATAGAGTTCAACCTAGAACGCAAAACAGTCCAACATGACAGTCCAAAACTCCGCGAGGCCCTTCTGAAAAATCGTCTAAATGCAGTTGGTCGGTTTTACCTTCTAGCCGACTACATAATGTTTTTCAAGAATCAAGAGTTTCTTCTGTATTGTCTGCCGTTCCTATCCTCCAATATTTATGTAAGATCTTGGCTGAGGTCCTCTCTTTACTTTTGCAGATGGATGCTAATTCCCACGATCCACTCGGTACAACAAGTTTTCTCCTCCTGCTTAGTCCAAAGCAGCTTTAATCCGCTGATTTGCATAGCAGTTGCTCTTTTTTCCTCGAATATCTTTCTGTTCGCTTGTTACATTTTCGAATGTTCGGCTTGAGGTGCGAAGATTTTTTTTTTTGCGTCAGTTCTCGTTCTACGGCTCATCAAGCGTAGGACGGGAGCACCTTGGATAGCTTCTGGGTATATTTTTGATTGGCTGAGAAGTGACAGGGGTGGATCAGATTTCTCTTCATGACTCTGAGGTATCTTTTTGGAAATCCGATTCTTCAAAGGTTCTGCAACACTGTTCAACCGCTTTCAGGGCAAAACCGACATTCTGTCGGCTACCTTGATAACGAACCCCAGAAAAAAATCGATCCCTGGAGGTAATATCGTGTTAAGATCAGATCCATCTATACCATGAACCGGGGGACAGAGAATGTCAGATTCATGAATTAGTTCAGATACCTTATTACAACAACTATTCTACCAAATTAATTTTAAAATCTTACACAGATTTGAGGGAATAATAGTTATTGCTAGAAATAATATCCAAGAATAGCAGAAAATTTCGATTTTTTAATGGTGTCATTATGGATATTTCAGGAGCAGCGACCGCTCTGCATGTATTATTTGAAACCAAAGGATGAGGGGGGCCACAGCATCAATATCTATCGGGTATTTCGTTTATTTATTTGTTCTAGAATAAAAAGCCACTGGTTCCCTATATCCAAAATTGGATACAACGTATTCTAAGTGTTAGGAATGAGGCTGCTCCATTGAGCTGTCTCATGTGTTAAATATTATTATCATATGTTCAATTCGAGTATGTGTCGAGTACGTGTAACAAATATCAAAAATAAAGAGTTCTAAAAAGTTGTAAGACAAGAAAGTGTGTCTGATCTTGTATCACTTGTGTTAAGCTAAAACTATAGAAAAGTTAAAGCTAGCGATTTGTACATTTGGTCCTTCGAGCCGGATCATGGAGCAGCCTCATTCCTAACACTAAGTATCTATTTTAAAAATAAAGATAACTACCCCCCCCCCTCTTGAAGTACCTATCTTTTTGGAACCTCACTAGACACCTCCCTCCTGAGGTGTTCAAACTATACCATCCAGTTTTCATCAAATAAAAAAAAAATCACACACATCTCGATCTAAACTATCAATTCTATGCCGCTTGGTTTGGTCAAAATACACATAAATCTTGAAAAATATCAACAAAAAAAATGTTATTGTACAAAGTGGTAAATTAAGGGATATGGTTTAGTTTTCCTTGGGTCAAAAATGTTGAGAAACTGTGACTACGCCTGAGCTAAGTCATACCTTCTCGACAGCCTTTTTTCCATCTTCTGCAAACAGTAAACCGCTATTTCACTTTCTCATTTTCCACCTTTTGAGGTCGATGTTTTCTCCTTCCTCACCATCCCATTAATTTTACGCGGTTTTACTAATTCTGATGAGAAAATATCCTCCCTCCATTTACTATTTGACGGATTTCCCAAAATTTCGCTAGAACCCTGTTTATTTCAATTATTGTTATTCAGAATTAATGAAGAAAAAAAAATTGCCAACATAAGTAATTAAAACCCACAGAGCGGTATTTATAGATTTCGAATTCCAGTTCCCAGTCACTGAAAATGTGTTCATTTCAAGACGCTACATGGTTGCAAATTTCGAAACTAGTTCAATTTACGTAAAATCTTAAGTATGAGATGGTCATTACAGTTGAACTTATACAGATAAATAAAAGACACCCACAACCATCCTTTGTGATTATTTACTTGGCAGACGTTTTTGGTTCATTACAGTAAATACAAGACTGCATCAGAATTGAGTTTGGTATAAGGGAGTAGTCAGTTGAGATTCTGGTCGTATTTCAATAGAAAACCAGTTCTACACTCAGGTCCTATCAAATTGGATAGTTAGTCAGGTTGCAGTTTGGCTTTCACATCCTCTTGTCTCGCCTTCACTGTTACAATCCTTGTGTTCTGTTCCCGACGTCCTTTGTTCCAGGTTTAATGGTCCCCCATCCACAGCCCTGCATGCTCTTCACATATAGATGACGTCTTGGTGTTCTCCTCTTCATCCCAATTCGTTTTTTTTCTCTCTCCACTTCTCCTTTGAAGGAATGGAAGGGAAGGGCCACTCGCTCTATCAGGTACTCGGATCTTTATAGGAGGTCCCGTGGGTGGCCCACCTTTTTTCTACTCGATCCCCGTTGATGGCATTATTAGCAGCTAGCGACTGACTTCTTATCGGTAAGAGGACTTATCCTCTACGTGTCGGCTCTCAGTGTCGTGTTTCCGCCCTTTCCTGAGAAAAATCGATCCCGACGAAACTATCACAAGAACCTTGGAAAAATGATGTAATTGATCGTTTGAGAAACCCACCATGTCTAGTCAATGTCTAGGAAAAGTTACCAGTAAATTGAATATTAATAGATGAAGCCAAATTAACATAAACAAATTATTATATACGCAGGTTTTCATTATGTGTATCATAGATCATTTATTTACAATTTTTTGACAATTTTTAATTTATGAAATTGCATGTATGAAAGAAGTTTTGTGCTGAATTCGAATACACCTAATATTACTATGATTATGGTGGTAATATCCACACAAAAACCCCTAAAAACTCGTTGTCAGGTCGTTTTGGCCTATTTTTGAAATTCGGGTTTCTTAGGCTTGTCCAAAATTTCTGGCTAATGAACTTTTCGTTTGTTATTAGGTACAAACATTTTGTAAAAACTTGACATTTTGCGAAAAAATTAGTCAAATTATCGTATAGAGTGAAAAATATTACATTTATCGTTATAACGTTAGTATAATACTACACATTCATAATGATTCTTGGAAAAGCTTCAAGTATCAATTTAAAATGTTCCAAAACAGATTTTGGTGGGGGAAAAAAATTCAAAAAAGTCCATACCAAAATCTTAAGTTCATTTTATAGCTTCATTTTGTTAGAAAATTCGCTAAAATGTGATCAGATAAATATATTGAAACCTTTTAGTGTGTCTCCAGTGCCATCCGTTTGAATTTGATCTTCTCTGATAGATGGGTGGCGGGTGGGAAGGGGGGGGGGGGAAGGCGGCGACTTCAATGCGTACCTACCTACCGACCTATCTGAATGTTGTTGTTTATTATTTTTTCCTTTTTAGTGGGATGCCATCATCAGTTTTGAGGTCGGTCCGTTTTTTTGTTAAAAAAAGTTTTTTATTTTACTATTTTTGTATTTTTATTATTTTTTTCGGTTAGTAAAGTTGATGTGATTTGATTTTGATTCGTTCAACTTTATTCTCCACATCATGGTCCTCTTAGAAACCTCAGTAATTGACGTCTGTAGATTACCAGTTGCAGCTTCGATATAACCATCGACGGAGAGGAGTAAGTCCTGTGTGTACAGAAGACAAAGGACTGGTCCTAAAACACTCCCTTGCGGGTCCCCTGCTTTTATTGGCTTCAAGCCAGTTTATAGATCATATTGCTTCACCCTGAAATGTCTGTTTTCAAGGAAGGATTTTAGCAGTAAGTAGCACTGTTTTGGGAGATCTCAATACAGTTTGTACTCCAATCCCTCGTGCCAAACCTTGTCAAAGGCCTGTGCCACATCCAAGAAGAAGACCTAACACGTATGAGCCAGAACAGATGTGAAGAAGGGAAGTTTATTTCATATTAAGAAAAGCCTGATTTCAATGCAGAAAAATTGATATTAGGTTGTCGCGGCATAGAAGTGCTAAGAGAAGTTGTAAATGATGACGGACTGGTAAGTTCGATTATTCGAATCATTTCGGTAGTTTGTGACGTCACGAGATAAACCCCCATTACGATACACTGCACACACCGGTAGCTTGGTATTTCCAAAGCCTCTCCTAAGTGTCACTTTGCTCTAAATAAAGTAAAATGTATCAGTTTGAGGTTATTGAATTTGACGATTCCTCGAGAGAGCGCAGATAGTGGCGTCTTTGTTGGTTGGTTGGGTGTCGGATGAGGGGTCTTAGCTCTGGGTGGGTTCTCACGCGGCTGCTCGAGTGCATTTCATCTGATAGGAGGAAGATGAAGGATGAAGGCTTCCTACCCTCTTTTGTTAGCCTTTAGCCAGACGCCGCTCCTCGGTCGGTTGGTCGCTCTGGGATAGTGCATTACAAGGGACCTTCACCTCAAGTATCAAATGACCAGTTAGACCGTATAGGCGGGCGAGGGTTACGTATATCGTATTATCTCGGTTGCGCCGCCTTCGCACGGTTATCCGAAGCGACTTGTTGCGGTAGGCACCGAGGGAGTGTTGGAATACGAAAATGAAAAAAAAAAGTAATTATGTTGAGTTTTCAATTAAAAATAATCAACCAAATAATTATTGCTGTAGGTGGATAGGATAATATAATTAAGAATTAATCACAAGATATGTCAACAAAAAGTTGAAAACTCGAGACATTGAGACAGACAGGCAGGAAAGCAGCAGCGAGAAAAGAAAGAAGGCGAAGAAACAAAAGCAGGAAAGCAGCTACAGGAATGGGATCAAGAGATGAATCTAGAAGCTATGATAGTGGATGGTAGAAAAGTCGTATCAGCGGAAAGTAGTGATACTAGTTAAAATAGCGGTAGTTGTGGAACAAGATGTGGAGATGACGTCGAAATTCCTCCAAGAAGACATCCTCGATTTGTGAAGCTCCAAAGGCACCCAGGGAGCCTGGCGAGCCCATCAATCCAACTGCTACGGTTCGACCAGGTTTTTAGTGTCCGAATAGGTGCATAAAACATCTTAAATGGGAAAACCCAAAGCTTAATAAGGGCCCGTATTCCCAAAAATCGCCAAAGTGAAACTTGAAGTCGCACTTCCGAAAGTGATACAGGAGGTCAACGTTGTCCACAGGGAAGAAATCAAGTAGGCAACCGAACTTTGAGGGAATCTGGACTGTCGACAACTTTGGATATTTGAATGATGAATTTGAAAAATGAACGTACAGGTACATATTTAGTTGTTGAAGTTATTGTAGAGTGCATGTTCCATCGCATGGATACCTGAAGAATAATTATCATGTCCTTGTACCAACCTACTCGTCTCCTCCCACTTCTCTCGACAAATATTTACCGGCTCGTGTTTATCTTCCCCTTCGTCTTTCAGTCGAAAGGTTCCGACGTCGTTCCAGGTTATATACGGTCCCAGGGCGTATCTCCAGGACCAAGTATCTGAGACCTCAGGCCTCGGAAACTCAATCAATCAAGTGGGTCTCCGAGGAGGAGACAGAGGACGCAGATAAGACCAACGGCCCACATAACAGCATTATCCTGGACCAGTGTGTGCTGTACGTTTTAAGTATTACAATCCATTCCCGACGCCGATAAGGAGCATCGCATACCTCCGTTGGAGTTGCTTTACGACCAACGAACCTCTCCATTTATCCACACGTCTTGACACGATCCAGGACAGCACACATTAGTATTGTAGTCTACGGACGCTTATAATATATTTATTAGTGCCCTTTAGTGGAGTTTCAAATTGAAGGAAACCATTGTCGTGAAGTTCATGTCTCATATCAAAGAATTTAGGATTATTTTCTCCTCTGAGCCAATACAGGGTGTTTCACGAAAAGGTTAAACCCCCCTTCATTTCCGCAAAATAAAGCGTAAAAAATTCCGACCAACGCAATTCTTCATGATTTTTGTGAGGATCTCAGGAAAAATAATTTTACACAAAAAAATTGCGCGCAATCGTGCGCAATTGACACTAACTTCATTTTTTCAAATTGAACCCCCCATTTTTTATTACAGATTCGGATTCTACGTCAAATTTCATGAAAAATTCATACCCACATCGATTTTTTTCATTGCGCGCAACCTGGCTTTTTGAACGCTCTAAGTTGCACAACTCCACAATTGCGCAAAAATTAGGTTTTGGAGAACCCTTAGTGTGGCACATGTTTTTTCATCATTTCTTGACGCTGAATCACAGGGTGTCATCCGTTTTGAGGATGATCAAGATTTCAAGAGGAAAAATTAACATTTCTTTCACGAAAACATCAGTTTTGTAGTCGAAATCATATTTATTTTTCATTTTCTCACCTCCTTTTGAACCACTTGCTTGGGACCGTCTACGGTGGAGTTAAAGATTAAAACTGGCAGCACGATCATGCTTGAACTGAATAAAATTGCCTGAAAACTCATAACGATTTAAAAAGAGCAATTTTTTTCACTAATAACAACTGAATTTTTGGCCGCCATTTAGAAAAATTCCAGTCAAATTGAAAAACAGATGACACCCTGTGATTGAGCGTAAAAAAATGATGAAAAAACATGTGCCACACTAAGGGTTCTCCAAAACCTAATTTTTGTGCATTGTGGAGTTGCGCAACTTAGAGCTTTCAAAAAGCCAGGTTGCGCGCAATAAAAAAACCGAATTTTAAAACCGAATTAAAAACCGAAAAACCAAATTTTTCATGAAATTTGACGTAGAATCCGAATCTGTAATAAAAAAGGGAGTGTTCCATTTGAAAAAATGAAGTTAGTGTCAATTGCGCACGATTGCGCGCAACTTTTTGCGCAAAATTATTTTTCCTGAGATCCTCACAAAAAATATTTAAGAATTGCGTTGGTCGGAATTTTTTACGCTGTATTTTGCGAAAATGAAGGGGGTGTAACCTTTTCGTGAAACACCCTGTATATTTCAAGTTTTCGTTTACTTTTAACCTGCCTACACCTGATTGGGGGTGCTGTACACATTCCAGATCAATAGTATTCATTTGGTACACAGTTCTTGCTTTTGGTTTATTATTTTCCATAATGAACCTTTGGTATCGACCAAGAAAAAAACAATTTTAGCCCCCCTCAAAATTTGTTGGTTTGTATTTCTTCGAATCGAGTGTGAATTGTTTAGTTCTTTCTAATAAACTTGATTGTGAAGGTGTGAAGGCAGTATGGTGTGGTAGGTAGTACCTACCAATGGTCGGTAGGTAGAAACAAAAAAAGTCTGCCAAGTGGGTGTGGCACATAGCTTCCCGTATCCATAACCCGATTATATAGATGATCCGATGCATAGTAGTTAATATCAAAACACCAATCTCTAAGTAAGTTTCACTACCCTCATAGGGGACCATCTACACGCTAATCTGGACAATCCTAGAAAATTTCATCAAATTCGGATGAAATATGTAAATGTTATGGCTGTTACAAGGATTTTACGTATGCGTATGCGCAGAGGCTTCTGTAAATTTTAAGGCCTTGATTTTCATTGGGGACCATCTACAACATAATTCGCAAATCCCTGAAAATTTCATCGAAATCGGGTAGAAAATGTGGAAGTTATGGCCGTTACAAGGAAATTCACGTTTGCGCATGCGCAGTGGCTACTAACAGTCCGAAGGTGGTGATTTTCATAGGGGACCATCTAAATACTAATCTGTAACATCCCTGAAAATTTCATTGAAATCGGATGGAAAATGTAGAAGTTATGGCCGAATTCACGTTTGCGCATGCGCAGTCGCTTCTATCAGTCCGAGGATGATGATTTTCATAGGGGACCGTCTACACACCAACCCGCACAATCCCTGAAAATTTCATAGAAATCGGACTATAACTTCTTATAGTTATGCGCGTTACAAGGAATTCAATACAGACAGACAGACACACAGACACGGAACCAAAATTGTTCAGGAAGGTCTGAAACGTAAAACGCGAGTGGAAATTTTGATTTTGGAGAACTTCTTTTTTTCGCCCTTGAAAAGTGAAAACAAAGCTTCCGCTACCTTGGTAGACTCGGAAGCAATAAATAAGTGACAATGGCGAAGCTGTGATCTTTGCAGATGAGTGATGTTTTCGGTGACATTAGTCACACCATGATCCAATTAGGGTTAACTAGAAGAAGTAACTGTCCGATTGTGATCAAAATATCAAAAAGTTTTGTGGGTTCGCTTGTATATGGTCATCTATGAAATTCATTGTGATGGAATCGGTGGTAGCTTCTGCGCGTGCGCAAACCCCAAATTCTCACATAACTTTTACAATATCTATCCAAATGTGCTCGAATTTTCAGGGATTGTGTTCTAGAGACTGGATGGATTCCTATAAATACCACCGTCATCTGATCATCAAATTTGGAGGGTAGCTGTTACGAGTTGGTACTGTGAAGGTGTACTGTCAATAGGTGTAGTAGTACCTAGTATCCTATATGCTCTGATGAATGGAAGATCTACTCTATCAATGTTTAATAATAGATTCTGCGCATGCGCAGACGTGAAATCCTTTTAACAACCGAAACTTTTGGACTTTCGATCAAAATTCGACGACTCTTCCAGGGATTGTTCCTTTAGGACATTACATGGTCTCTCATCAATTTCATCGTGATCTGATCATTAGTAGGTGTCCTCTACGCATGCCCCAACGTGAAACCCCTTAAAAAGCCAAACTTCCTCAGTTTCCATTAGATTTTGATGGGATCTTCAAGGGTTGCGTGGTTCAAACGCTGGATGGTTCCCTATAAATAGTGACAATTCGATACTTCCGATATTTATTGATATCGATATTTTGTATCGATATTTCCGATATTTGTATCGATATTTTTCTTGCGATATTTTCGAGTATCGAAAGAAAAATATCGATATCGAAAGGAAAATATCGGTTGTTAAGGTTATTTTTATCCTACTGTAATTTATCAGTTTCCCCCTAAATAAAAAAATAATAAAAAAAATAAATAGAAACGGAAGAAAACAAATAAACAACAATGTTGACTTAGCATGCCAACCCACTATGTCCGACATACAGTCCCCATGCTCGATATGGGGAGAGGGAGGGACAAGACTTCTTTTCGTTTCCGCGTTCGCTATTACTGTTTTGAAATTAGTGGCGATTCGATGTACCTTTTGATGCGATATTTAACATCCAAATAATATCGGAAGGCTGTATTGAATTCGATAAAATTCATCAAATGAATTTCATTAGGGAATCTGCCAATGGCTAACGATGCAAAAGTATATTCGATATCAGTGACATAATATTTTTCTTCCGATATTCTATCGATATCGATAAAAAACGATGCAAAAACATATTCGATGTCGGTGACATAAATATTTTTCTTTCGATAATCTTGTGATATTGATGGAAAACTATGCGAAAACATAATTATTATTTAAGAAAAAAACAATATTTTTCTTTCGATATTCTACCGATATTGATAACGAACGATGCAAAAACAGTGATATCAATCTTTTTCTTTCGATATTTTACCAATATCACTGATATTTAAGAAAAAACGTATTCGATTTCAGTGACATCAATATTTTACTTCCGATATTTTACCGATATCAATGATATTTATGAACAACTATGCAAAAACATATGCAATATCAGTGATATCAAAATTTTTCTTTCGATATCTTATCGATATCACTGTCTTTATTTGAAAAAACATTCGTTATCAGTGACATCAAGATTTTTCTTTCGATATTCTATCGATATCACTGATATCGATATTTTTCTTCCGATATTTTATCGATATCGATACTGTCTTCCGATATTGTTTCGATGTTAAATATCGCATCAAAAGGTATATCGAATCGAAAAAAAATAAATAAAAAAAAATAAATAAATAAATTTAAAAAAATGTCAAAAAAAAAAATGTCATCGGTATTGATCTAGTGTACTGTAGGTATGACGCTACTCCTCGTTCTTCATCAATGGCGGCCATTCATTCATTCTCTTCTTCGTGGTCCGGTCGGTGTGGAGGTCCATCTGATTTGACCCTGATATGACCTCCCTCTCCATTCTTCCTTATTATCTATGACTACTAGGAGTTTATTGTTCGGGGCTAAAATAGTCCTCCACGCACGACCTCCCGGTTGTGTCGACACTCGTCTCTTGTTGGGACACGCGTGTTGACACAGATTCCATCGTATCAGCCGTCAGCCGCGATAGATCACGACTAACAATAACCACCTCCTGAACGAATTACAAAAAAACTGAATGGGAACGAAATACGTCGAATAGTGGTTCGGTCCCACACCAGCAACAAGTCGAAGTCTAAAACATATAGTTTAGTAATGCATGCATTCCAGGTGACACCCTATTAGATAAGAATTATTTTATTATTATTTTATATTTTATTGGTTCACATTCAACCTGGAAGCGATAAAATATACATTCTTATTTACCCTTTTACCCCTCAAAATAGTTTTTCCCAATGTAATTTAGTCAAATGTTGAGGATACACCATACATTTTTAGCACAAAGAGAACCCCTTGGAATTTTAATATTGGAAGAGTGAATCCCTTCCCTCACAGCCACCATACAATTTACAACATGCGAGGGTTACGTCTTCACATTGGACGTTTATCTGTCGGTTTTGCTAGGAATTCCTTAGAAAATCACTACTATATTCTAGGTGAAACACCCAAAAACCTACGCAATACGCAGTTTCTCGTGTCCTGGCACTACGGTGGCACCAATGATTTGGCTTACTGTTACACAGAGAATAGATCATAAAAATCCAGAGATATGTTGATTATACGCCGTTCGTTTTTAGTAATTAGCCTAATCAAAGGGGCAAAAAGTTAAAAAGTTGTACTTAAATTGGAAATTTTAAAGCATTTCAAAAATTCGGTAGTGCACGGACCTAGGCAATGGAAAAACTGAAATATTGCCGCTGGAATCATCAAAATCGAACAATAATTTCCAAAGAAAACGCAACAAATCATTGCCCAAAGGTTTATTATTTTCTATATAGATCTCCCTTCTGTAGCGATCCCTCCCTACCAACCATAGGTGCCTACTACGTACCGTAGACTGGGGTGATAGTGATCAATTTCTACAGTTTTTCCTTGAAAACTACCAGTGTAATAATTCAAAAAAATCTGAAAAAAAAATTTATATTCTCCCACATCTTACGAACAGTATCCTATATCAAACTTTGAAATTTTGTTGAATTAAGCTCATTTAAAAAAAAAATTAAATTGATCAGTATCACCCCCCACATAGGGGGTGATAGTGATCACTAATTTAAAATCGAAATTAAACATATTAAAAACAATTAAAAATCGAACTTAAACAATTAAAAATTGTTTTTTAGTATCCTGAGGTAAAAAAAACTATACTAACCTGTGGTCCGATTTTGATGAAATTTTCAGGGATTGTGCGGATTAGGTCCTAGACGGTCCCCTATAAATTTCAGCACCTTCGGACCAATAGGAGCGAGTGCGCATGCGCAAACGTGAATTTCGACAGGAAAAATCGACAGTAAAAAAAAAAAACGCTTGCATACGAGTCTGCAACACATTGAAACATTTTCATGCCAAACTGTAAAGTACCTACCTACCTAACAACTTCACTTCTGATGGTCATAATCATCATTGTGGCGACTTGGGACAAATATCGTTGCAACAAATATCGTTGCAACAAATATCGTTGCATCAAATTTCGTGACGATTTTTTTTTTTATGTGCCATATGAAAGACATGAAAATGTCAAAAACCACTAACAACTCATTTCAGAACAATTTTTATTGAAAAACTTATGAAAACCAACTCTTTACTTATCAGAATCAGAATCAAGCCAAAATTCAAGACTCGTAATATCCTCTTCAGTATTTATTATTATAATAAGACCATTCATGGCACATGATTGGTAACTGACAAGAAACAACTAGGTAATTTTAAAGCACTTGTTACCGAAAATAATGATGGACCAATCAAGTTTTGATAGTTTCGGGGCATTTCGGCCGTGATCACTATCACCCCCTGGAAATGAGTTGTTTTTGTTTTTAACAGATAACCAACTGTAGTAACACGGAAAAAAAACAAAATAATTGCAGATATTCCATGCTTACCTCTAGTAGAAACAAAATCTTTTCGCTAGAACTTCATCACACAACACCCGACACCGGTACAACAGAAGTTACAATCACAATGTCAGCTGGGCCCGATTTTGAGATTTGTTTATTTCCTTATCAGCTACTATGGTAACCTAGACTATCGGGCGGGAACGATATCCCCTCAGAGAAGACATTGTTACGAACACATAACACGACCAAACTTTCCAATTTAGGACTGTGTGGAGTTCTGCAATCGCATGCATATGAAAAAAGGCGTGTTGATCAGTATCACCCCAGCATATCAGTATCACCCCAGTTCACGGTACTAGGGCATTTTTGAAAATTTCAACACTTCATTTCCATCTGGCTGGTGGTTGGGTTTGAAATTTTCAAAGATGCCCTAGTAGGTAGTAGGTACCTACGGTTTGTAGGGAGGGATCTATACAAACGCTGCAAATTATTACACAATGGTATATTATTTTTACATAGATCACCCGTCTGCAAAGCCACCAACCATCCAACATGAGGAAAAACATCGATCGCATTTCGGTCAGCTTTAATTTGAACGGAGATTAGGCCTCTTTTGCGATTCACACTCGTGTTTCTGATTTATCGTACGTAAAAACCTTAAATTCTTGTAGGGAGCGAGCGGTTTGTCCTACAGGGCTCCGCGTGGTCTCAAAAAATTCTAAAAATTCTATACTATCTTAAATTGAAGGAAAAACAATACCTTTATATCAAAGTGTTTTGAGTTAGGGCGTTTTCAAAATTTCAAAATTCATATTTGAACCCTTAGAAGTGACCTACATAAACCAAAATCTTTGGGGCACAACTAGACCCCTAATGGAGCCTACATACCAAATTTCATCAAAATCGGTCAATGCTAAGTGGGGAAAGTGCTGCGTACGGCGGACGGACGGCCAAATTTTTATTCGATTTTTGGATTCTAGGTACCTTGAAACGTAAACCATCAAATTTTGAGGGGGTGTTTAAAAAAAACTTTTGGATAAAGGGTTTTCCCGTGTTTTTCCCTTATTTCTTTGGCTATTATTGTTCGAATTTGATGATTCCAGCGGCAATATTTCAGTTTTTCAATTCCCTAGGGCCATGCACTAATAAATTTCTAAAATTCTTTAAAATTTCCAATTTAATTACAACTTTATGTTTTTACGCCTTCGATTTGGCTAAATACTAACCCGGAACGAGGAACGAACGGCGACCGACTGAGACCCCCTTAATGGGAACCAAAACAATGAAAAATCGTATATTTTGTGAATATTATCCCTCCACTCGCTCCCTCCCCACGCTAATTTCAAACTCTGGTGAATTAAAGTTATCGTCAGAATGCCTTATTTAGAGTAAATAACCCCCCGTTCCCCGTTGTGTACAATACAGCGTTTTATTTTTTTTCTCATTTGTAAGATCATATTTCCATTATCATCCGTACCCGTATCTGATATTTCATGTGAGGAGGCTATATTTTTATACTCCCTTCAAACTTGGTAAAACGTTACTTACGCTCTTGGACTACCTAATAGCTACACCAAATTTGAGTGGAATGTGTCCCAATAATGAGGAAGTGGCGTTAAAGTTAAATCAGCGATGTGTTGAGGGATCTAATACTTTCTCAAAAGCTCATCGCAAATCTTGCCAGAAGCATGTTTGACTCAAAATCAGTGGAACCCTAACCTCGATGAAAGTCGTAGTCGCATTCTTGAGAAGTTGAGAACACTAACGGCACCTTCTCCCTTTCCAAGGGTATCCGATTAAACCCACAAAAACTGGTCCTCTTTCTCCTCTGCTACCGGAGTTACTTCCATGTGGACGGATCCAAAGAATCTTCAAAGAAACCTAAGAGGTACTCGGAAGACAGAACAAACTGAGGTGCTAATTCGAGAAAAGTCACCTTCTGGATGCCAGATGCTACTAAACCTATCGTGAAGGAATCAATTAATTATTATGGAAAAAAGTTATCGAAATTATCTATCCAAAATCGCAGTTTTACTCGCATTTTGGTTTGGTTTACTCGGCTTTTGGTGCTTAAGTTGTGAATTCTAGGCTTATACTTTTCTAATGTAAAATACAGAGGGTATATCTTATAAAGTAAAGTATTTTGGTTTTGATTTATTATTTTCAATAATGAACAAATTTTTTAACCCTTCTCAAAATTTGTTGGTTTACGTTTCAAGGTACGTAGAATCCAAAAATCGAATAAAAATTTGGCCGTCCGTCCGCCGTACGCGGCACTTTTGCCACTTAGCATTGACCGATTTTGATGAAATTTGGTATGTAGGCTCCATTTGGGGTCTAGTTGTGCTCCGAAGATTTTGGTTGATGTAGGTCACTTCTAAGAGTTCCAAAATCAATTTTGAAATTTTGAAAACGCCCTAACTCAAAAAATTTTGGTATAAAGGTTTTTTTCCTTCAATTTGAGATTCTATAGAATTTTTAGAATTTTTTGAGACCACCCGGAGCTCTGTAGGGCAAACCGTTCTCTCACTACGTGAATTTAAAGTTTGGACGTACGATAAATCAGAAACACGAGTGTGAATCGCAAAACAGGCCCATTCTCCGTTCAAATTAAAGCTGACCGAAATGCGATCGATGTTTTTCTTCATCTTGGATGGTTGGTGGCTCTGCAGACAATGTGATCTATATAAAAATAATAAACTGTTGTGTAATAATTTGCAGCGTTTGATGGTGGGCTCCATTTGGGGTCCAGTTGTGCCCCGAAGCTTTCGGTTGATGTTTTGAAAACGCCCTAACTCCAAAAATTTTGATACATTAGTATTGTTTTTCCATCAATTTAAGATAGTATTGAATATTTAGAATTTTTGGACCACGGGTTGGACTTATCGGAAGCACAAGTGTGAATCGCTAGAGGCCAATTCCCCTTTCAAATTGTAGCTGACCGAAATGCGATCTATGTTTTTCTTCACGTTGGTTGGTGGTAACAATGGCAAAGCCGTGTTCTTTGCAAACGAGTGATCTACATAGAAAAGTAATAAACCTTTGTGTAATCATTTGCAGCGTTTTTGGTCTACGACAACACCGAACTGTTGGGGACAACAGTTGGACGATCCTACAAACTGGACTTCAAAAATCATTAGTTTTGGTGAGTTTTGGGTTCTATTCTATATTTTGGGTTCTAACAACTTTTAAGAAGTTCGGGAAAACAAGTATTTTGGTAAATTTTAACAATTTGCCTATTTTAATGGTATTGAGATAAAATTTTGACGTTTCGCTTGAGTGAAGTTTGGGAACGAATTTCTCCACGGCATTTAATTTAGTCATCATGTACCTTGTCTGTCAACCTTCTTGTGGTTGAGACTCGATTAAAAGTCTTTCCTGATACTTCCTATCCAGCTAATGATTGGCTATTGGAATACCTAAACAAATGGATGTTTTTTTTGTTTTTTTTTTTGGAATTTCTCAAAAAAATAGCATTTTTTGAAAGCTCTTCCAAGATATTTCTCAACTCCGCTTAAGGATATTTAAGAGGGCAGCATCATTAAATTCTGTGACGAATAATGCACAGTAAATACACACTAAAGAAGAGTCTGTGATTGTATCTGATGGTATCAACTTTGAAGGTATTGAACGTATTGGCATTGAACGGGAATGAAACAGAATCTCTGCAGTAGTACTCCGATGCGTCACCACCCGCAAGCCACTTACTTGAATGACGATGTTTCCAACGAGGCACTTCCCCCTAGATATATGATTCTAGGATGAGTGTCCTTACCAATACTTACTGATTCATTAACTTGGTTTTTTGTTTGCGTGTTCCTCTGCTTCCTATAGTCGACTCAGTCACCTATCATAAGAAAAAACCCTGAAAATTTCATCGAAATCGGATGAAAAATTTAGAAGTTATGGCTGTGGCAAGAATTTCATGACTGACAGACAGACAAACACGGAACCAAAATTGTTCAGAAAGGTATAAAAAGAGTGAAAATTTTGATTTTGGAGAAATTTTTCTTAACCTTGAAAAGTTAAAACAAAGCTTCCGCTACCTTGGTAGACTCGGAAGTAATCAAGATGAGGTCAATATTTTACAAAAAAAAAAAAAAAAAAAAATGTTTTTGGACGTTTCTATACTATCAATATTGAACATAATTTTGATACTAAAACACAAATAAATTAATATTCCTGGATTGTGGTTTTGTTCAGAATAGCAATATCGATAGCCGAATGATGACTTGCGTTGGAGAGAAATGACGCCTCGAGGGTGACGAATTGGTTTAGCGTCGGTGATTGATGGATGTTCTGGACGGCGCTGATGGGTGCAGGACTGATGGTTCTGGGTGCAGCAGAGAAGTGGCTGTCAGACCCAACAGACTCACCTTGATGAATGGACAACTCTGAGGTCTTGTGTTCTTGAAGTGTTTCCAATCCTGAAAAAATTAAACTCCGTAGTACAACAACTAAAAGTAATTGCTTCTGATTTATTTATTTATTATACGGTAATTAATACCAATTACGTTAATTTTTATTAAGAAGAACATAATAATACATAAGTAAGTACAGAAAAGACGTGTATAATAGATACGTACGATGTATGTACTCGTATATGTGTATCGTAGTATGGCGCAGGCCACAATATAACAAAATTAACACGCAATTGAATTACAAATTGTTTTATATATTGAAAAATAACCTAACAATGCGCTTCAAGGAGGAGAGCGAAGAATTGAAAAACGCTGCAAATTATTACACAATGGTTTATTATTTTTCTATATAGATCACTCGTCTACAAAATCACCAACCATCCAATATGAAGAGAAGAAAAAAAAATCAAAATCACCAACCATCGATCGCATTTCGGTCAGCTCTAATTTGAACGGAGATTAGGTCTCTTTTGCGATTCACTCTCGTGTTTTGATTTATATATATATATATTTCAATATAAACCCTTAAATTTAAGTAGGGAGCGATAGGTTAGTCCTACAGAGCTCCGCGTGGTCTCTAAAAATTCTATAGAATCTTAAATTGAAGGAAAAACAATACCTTTATATCAAAATTTTTCGAGTTAGGGCGTTTTCAAAATTTCAAAATTGATTTTGGAACCCTTAGAAGTGACCTACATCAACCAAAAGCTTCGGGGCACAACTAGCCCTCAAATGGAGCCTACATACCAAATTTCATCAAAATCGGTCAATGCTAAGTGGCAAAAGTGCCGCGTACGACGGACGGCCAAATTTTTATTCGATTTTTGGATTCTACGTACCTTGAAACGTAAACCATCAAATTTTGAGGGCGTGTTAAATTTTTTTTTTCTTGGTCGATTCCAAAGGTTCATTATTGTACATAATAAACCAAAATCAACCTCCTGGCAAGTTTTAAGGAACACATTGGCCTCGCATGGCAAACGACACATGGGGCGGTTCTACATATAATTTGCAGGGGAAAAGGGTACGAAAAATAAATGGTTTGAGCGGGTCGAGTATTGGGGGACATTTTTTTTCTGACTTTATTATTAATATTAGCCAAACAATTGGTATTTATAACAATAATTGTTATAAATAATATGTATAAAATGTATAAATATGTATAAATTATGTATTAATATGTATAAATAATGTATAAATAATATTATAATAATATAATAATTGTAATAAATAATAAATAATATGTAATTATTACATAATTACATCCTTCTATTTCATGTTAAGTATGAACATAAATATCTATATGTAGCTTAATTTCGTGCTTAAATGTATATATTACACTGGACGGTATATTCATAAATGCATTTATATATTTCAACGTCATTGAGTGATAATAAGTGGAATAGGTTAAACGGCTGGTTGGCCAGCTTTGAACATGACTTCTCTTTCGCAATAGAACATCGGGCAGTTCATTATTACATGTTCCATTGATCCCACATGTGATTCACAGTACCGGCATTGAGGATTTTCTCTTAGATTAAATCGATGGAGATATTTGTCGCAAACACCATGGTTTGATCTTAACCGGACAATTAATCGGCACAAAGATTTTCCCACTCCTCTTCGTAAAAACCACGGCGAGGAGGGTACTTCTGACTTCAGGGACATGTAGCATGGATGCATGGATGTGTGCATGGATGTGTGCATGTGGATTCCTTTTGTCGAAGATTTGTAGTTTTCTTTCCTTGTCTGTCTCCAATGTTGATTAATTGTACTATAGGTACAGATCTCAGTAGGGTACACCAATGTTAATAAATTAGCCTTCTCGAGCTCCTCGTTTTGCCAATTTGTCGACTTTCTGATTACTTATCATACCAGCGTGAGCTTTCACCCATACAAATTCAATTTTAATGTTACGAAGATTGCACTTATGTACGTTCCTCATAATCTCGGTTGTAATTGGATGATCTGCCCTTTTAGATTCGGCGCTTTCATGAGGGATATGAAGCTCATACTGTCGGTAAAAATGATCCATTGAGTATTATTCAAGTTGGTTGTTGTCATATATGTCGTTGCTTGAAATATTGCCGTTATTTCTGCTGTGTAGCTTGATGCCTTTCCATTCAGTTTGAACATTTTTTCAATTTTTTTCAATTGGGGGACATTGAAGTTAATTATGGAAAGCTGTGAAGGGCAATACAGACTCTCGTTAATAAGTCTATGAAGGAAAGCAACGTCTGCCATGAAGCGCCTATCCTCCAGTGGTGAGATTTCTAGAGAGTTCGTAGAAGTTAATTAATTCAGTTGGTATATGCAATTTGAATGCCAGGTATCGAAGAAATCTACGCTGGATTCTTTCCAATTGATTTTGGTTTATTATTTTCAATAATGAACCTTTGGAATCGACCAAGAAAAATTTTTTTTTTCAACACCCCCTCAAAACTTGATGGTTTCATGGTACGTAGAATCCAAAAATCGAATAAAAATTTGGCCATCCGTCTGCCGTACGCGGCACTTTTGCCACTTAGCATTGACCGATTTTGATGAAATTTGGTATGTAGGCTCCATTTGGGGTCTAGTTGTGCCGCGAAGCTTTTGGGTGATGTAGGTCACTTCTAAGGGTTCAAAAATGAATTTTGAAATTTTGAAAACGCCCTAACTCAAAAAAATTCGATATAAAGGTATTGTTTTTCCTTCAAATTAAGATTCTATAGAATTTTTAGAATTTTTTGAGACCACCCGGAGCTCTGTAGGACAAATCGTTTGCTCACTACGAGAATTTAAGGTTTGGACGTACGATAAGTCAGAAACACGATCGTGAATCGCAAAAGAGGCCTAATCTCCGTTCAAATTATAGCTGACCGAAATACGATCGATGTTCTTCTTCATGTTGGATGGTTGGTGGCTTTGCAGACGAGTGATCTATATAGAAAAATGAAAAATAATAAACCATTGTGTATTAATTTGCAGCGTTCTTGTTGGTGGAATAGAATGGAGACCACACGATCGATCCATACTCCAAGATTGGGAAGACAGGTCAAGGTTTCGACACAAGTAAAGTTACGGGTATTGCGCTTCAGGAAACCCAAAGTACGGAGTGCTTTGCTGGTAATGGCTTCAATTTGGTCTGGGAATGGAATTCAATTCAACATCAAAAATATTTTCAACTTCTTACAAAATCCTCCAAATTTGAAAGTTCAACTTTTTTACGATTTTCACCTTGTTAAACATAGGTTTTTAACTTGGATTCTGTCTGTGTGATTGTGTGGTCAGTCTGTCTGAATTGAACTGACGAAATGCACAAAAATACGCTAACTTTCGGTACGAATTCGAAGGAATAGGGGTGTGGATTCGGCTCTACAAGAAGGTCTTGTATGGAGTTCATCGCTTTTGATAGCCTCTGGGAATGCGTGAACGTAAAAACCCCCAAACCTGATTCTCTTTTTACCTAATCCTCATTTTTTATCTCAAATTCAAACAGTAGTGAGGAAAGTTTGATGGTCCCTGTGAACTTAATTGTGATCACAGGTAGGCACTGGCGATCACTGGGGACTTGGATTTGTGGATTACTATATCAAAAATATCAGATTTTAAGAAGCGAAACCAGAATATAATAATTTGGATTTGACTGCACAAATATATTGATGGGACATTACCAATGTTTTCTGAAAAAAGTCGATGTGATCGTTATTTATGGGGTTGAGGTTGATACATCCTCGGTGAAGGTAAATGACCTGAACCGGAAAAACACCACCCTCAGTGACGACTGTCATCTTGAACTGGCATACCTGTCGTTCACCTTCACCGCAAAATTAGATAGTGAAAACCGCAGGAGTTCCTTCTGTAGGTTACTGTTATGAAAATATTTCTCCACCCACGACTTGTTCCTTAACCACAGCCAGTAGACTAGAAGGGGTGAAGGTGTGTTCATTATGAGTAACTTTGTTGGTTGTTCCGCTACCCTATGAGAAGTAATCAATTTGGAGTCTCTAAGATCAATACGTTAAACGTGTCAATCTTGTCTGTAATCTGTCTTTTTAATCTTGTTTGACACACGAAGCTGGCATTTTACTGAAAATCCCTGGGGAGCCTCTCTGAGACTGCTAAGTAGGCGCAAATGACTGGTTGAGCTTCTTCCTGATCAGCCGAGTCAGTCATGTGTGGAAGATCTGCTTAAGCATTAACCCTTAATGTCCTGAGGTATCTTTTCGGAAGTCGGATTTTTTAAGCATTCTGCAACACTGTTCAACCACTTTTGAGCCAAAACCGACATTCTGTTGGCTACCTCAATCAACTATTGTGTTAAAAAAACTGGAAAAACATCGAACCCTGAGATAATATTGTGTTGAGATCATGACCACCCCTACCATGAACTGAGGCACAGTGAAGGTCAGTTTCATGGATTTGTTCAGATACCTTATTGACATTTTATGTCTTTACTTAGGCACATAAACGGAAAAAATCACGAAAAAGCGTCAGAAAATTGGTCACAAAATCAGTCACGAAAAAGTGTTAGTTAGTTGAGAAAATAAAAGCTGTGGCTGGAAGTATCCACGAATAGCAAAACATTTTGATTTTTCAACGGTGTCTTATTGGATAGGTTCTTCAGGAGCAGAGGTGGAGAGAAACTCCAGAATGGAGAGGTATTATTGGGCTAACAATTTTATTTATGTTATTTCCTTTATTTATTTGTTGTAGAATGAAAAGCCGCTGGTTCCATCCAGTAAAAACACACTCTTGAGGTGTACAAAAATATATCGTCCAGTTTTAATCAAATTAAGAAAATCCATGATCAAAACTAGCAATTCTGTGCACCAAAATCATGAAAAATATCCGAAAAAGAAACAATTTTTTTTAACAAGTGGGAAATTAAGGGTTAAAGGCCCTTCGGTCAGCCTCGTTAAGTCTCTCGGGGAGAGGGGCGCGTGACGTCATAAACGGTCGAAACTTTGAAAAATCATAGAAACAGATCTACTCACGCTAGAAGGTCGCGGTTGGTGCCACAATTCTCAGGATGTAGTCTACTTTCGATTAAAAATCTAAAAAATAAAGGCGCACTCCCATTGCAAATAAGGACGCATTTTGGTGTTATAAATTGAGAGCGATAACAATGTCATAACGTACATTCTTGCTTTAAGCTCAACCATTGTGTGCTGAAGAATTGATGAATAAGCATCTCAACAGAGCCAAAGCATACACTATCAGGCCATTGCTTCATACTATGGCCTTGAGGAGTTCAACTATATATCGATAGATTAAATATATCGATGTATTGCGGTTGATATATCGATATAGAGAACTGGTATTATCGGTCAATATCGATATATTGACCGATAATATCGCGACTTGTTTCCAGCAAGTAAAAATTAATATTAAATTGGTAATTTTAGTAACATTGGTTCCTCGATCCTGTTATGTACAGAATGTTATCAGCTTTGGATTACTAATGTGGGGGGGGGGGGGTACTTCTTTGTCTGTTATTAGTCCTTTGATATTGGTCCAAAAATCAATCTTAAAAGTACTGCAAAACTTTGTTAAGGGGGTCTCAGTCGGTCGCCCTTCCAGTATTTAGTCGGTCGGTTCCAGGTCAGTATTTCGCAAAATTGAAGGGACAAAAACGTACAAAGTTGTACCTAAATTTTAAATTTTGAAGGATTGTAGAAAATCGTTAGTGCATGGGCCTTGGGAATTAAAATACTGAAAGATTGCCGGTGGAATCATCAAAATCGAACAATAATTGCTAGAGAAATATGGGAAAACGAATACAAAGTTTGCGAATGTTCGGTAGTGAAAAAGCTGAACTTCCAAAAAGTATTTTATAGCCTCCTAAACGATATAAACTTTTAAGAAGCATTTCAACGAATAAGAATGACGAAGTCTTCAACATCGACTTATTCCGTGATGATGTTGAGAGTTGTTAATGCATTTTAAAGTTGCACAGTTCCATTTGTTTATAATATAAACAAATATTATAGTTTCAATAAAAACACAAATGGTAGATACAGCTTTCGTACAAGTACGCAACCACGTTTTATGTCTTATGTTTGATAAATTGAGAGCTTTCCAATGAGTGGTGAACGATTTTTTTGGGGTGGAAAATGAGGAAGTTAGTTTTCCCTAGGAACGATTGGTTGTACGTGAAAATCATCAGAAATTTCCGCGTAATGCTCCCCTCGTAACGCTCCCCGCGTGACAAAATGTCGAAAAGTAAACTTCAGAAATGCTTGCATACGAGTCTGCAACACATTGGGACATTTTCATGTCAACCACTACACAACAAGGTAGTGAAGTAAGGTTGTTAGTTCAACCCAAGCATTAAAGTGTTCGTGATGATTTTTCAGTTCATGTGCCAAAGCAAAGACATGAAAGTGTCAATAAATGGATGAGAAGGGACGCCTGTACCTGTGTAAAACATCAAGTAATTTTATTCCAAATTTTGTAGGTACCTACGTGATGTCTTGATTTCTGATTTTTGACTTCAACTCAGACATGATTGTGCACAGAGACGCAAGTTTACATCTACAGTGGCGCTCAAGGCTAGGAATGGGTATCGATACCCGATATTTTAAAATATCGATACTTCTATACCGATACTCGATATTTTAGTATCGATACTGTACTATCTGATATTTTTGGATATCGATACTTTGGATCCGATATTACTAAATATCGATACAGTTCTCGCGGATAATTCAACATAATGGCTAAAAATAAAAATATGAAGAAGGTAGGGAGGCTGTTGGGTCTTAACTCGGATAAAATTATATTATTATGGAGAAAATGTTCAAACAAATTTGCAGTGGGTATTTTCTCCAAATTTTCAAATATTTTTACATCAAAAGATGCCTAATTCATACTATGACATAAGCTCACTTGTAGGCGAATTTTCAAGGAAAATGAAGCTATTGCAATTGCCACAAAAGAATGGAGTTTTTGAGAAAAAAAAGTAATTGAAATCCGTTTTGGAGCGTTCTAGTCTCCAGTGTTGACTGTGAAAAAACCATACTAGATTTCAATGAAAATTCGCTCATTATCTCATGCTGTATGAATGGACTTTTGTTTCCTATTCAGTCCAGAGAGCCGAGAGTATTCAAGTTTACACACAAGTGGTTGCTCCTCTAGGCGATTCTAGGAAAAGATAGGTTCTTGGTACTTGGAGCTTAAGACCTACACGTGCTGGTTCCTTGGAGTTCCTACCCAGAATCCCAGGGTTTCCACAACACTGCTTGTTGTACTTTGAGCATCTCAGACATTGACAGGGCTGTAAAATCACCAGTTATTTGGACTTTTCTCAGAATATTCTGCAGGTACCTACATGCCCTGGCGGTGGGGGGTGGGGAGGGGGGGTCTTTCGCATTAAAAACTAGCCTGATCCCATATTGGGACTTCTAGGAATCGTCTTGAGACAATAACGACACCAGGACTGGACTGTGACATCACATGAGTAGGTGGAACCCTTTTACTACCTGACCCTAGCTCCTTCGAATCAACTTAGTATTGACTCTCATTTTGAGCCAAAATAATTTCATGAAAAACAATGAATTCGCAGGTGAGTACGTACCTACTTCTAGATTTCCCAGTTATGACTTTCAAATTTGAATATTTCGGAATTTTCAACATTTGTCGCTCCAAAAATTTTTATTTTCACAATCACAACTTTCTTGCTTTGTTTGCTAGACCGATGTGTAGGCTTGAAATTTATATGTATTGTACTTGTAGGTAAGCTAAGAAACAGTGGGTGATATAGTACCTATGAAGTGAAATCGCTTAAACCATAACTTCGAATTGTCTTGTTGTTGTTTCGTTAATTGCTAAGAAGAAGTTACTTCCTCATTTTTTGGACTAGAGTAGCGTGATTAGTAACGTAATGAAATACCTAGTTTTCTCGTAAATACGATAGTACTAAACTGTAAACAACTTAGTTACCTATTACATTTTGGTTTATTATTTTCAATAATAAGCCTTTGGAATCGAGCAAGAAAAAAAAATTTTAACCCCCCCTCAAAATTTGATGTTTTACGTTTCAAGGTACGTAGAATCCGAAAATCGAAAAAACAAATTTCCGTCCGTCCGCCGTACGCGGCACTTTTCTTAGCAACACTGGACCGATTTGGTTCTAATTTGGTATATGGGCTCCATTTGGGGTCTAGTTGTGCCGCGAAGCTCTTGGTTGATGTCAGTCACTTCTAAGGGGTGAAAATTAAGGGTTGAAATTTTCAAGAGTGCCCTAGCTCGAAAACTCTCGAAATGAATGTATCGTTTTTTCACCAATTTTAAATAGTATTGAATTTTTAAAAATTTTTGAGACCACCCGGAGCTCTGTAGGACAAACCGTTCGGTCCCTACGAGTACTTGAAGGCTTTCCTTCGATAAAACAGAATCATGAGTGTGAATCGCAAAAGAGGTCTAATCTCCGTTCAAATTTTATCGGACTAAAATGCGATCGCTGTTCATTTCTTCGATTTGTATTCAGTTTTGCCTTCTACGTAACCAGTAATCAAATTTCCATATGAAGCTTTCTATTTTTCGAATCGAGTGTGAAGCGTTTAGTTCTTTCTAATAAACTTGATTGTGAAGGTGTGAAGCCAGCATGGTGTGGTAGGTAGTACCTACCAATAGTTGGTAGGTAAAAAAAATGTTGGTAGGTAAAAAACGCTGCAAATCATTGCTCACTGATCAGATCACTGATCAGCTGAGTGAGCTCCGAAGCCATTTTCAATCCTATTCAATGGAAGTGCTCTTCCAGGCGTCTCCAGCATTCGAGGAAATCTTTTTCACTCCTTCACTCATCATCCGATAATCGATCGTCCGATATAACGAAATATCTATGTATTTACTCCGATATGGGTAATTTTCCCAGAAAGGGCCAATCTTTGTCCAGAGAAGATTCCGAATGCCCATTTATGATTTAGGCGTTTAAAAAAAATTCTCCATAAGCTATCAACTTTGTTCTACTTCGGGCAATCAATAAAATATGCACTTATTCACGCTAAAATATAGAAATTAAAGTTTAAACTGCTAAATGTCCAGTAATCTGCCATGTCCGGACCCCTAGGTAGTCAACTTTGCTTGAACACTGTGAATCACCTATGAAAGCAGCGGCCTGAATTTGTAGTGATTCTTTATTGCATATACCTAGACATGAAAAAAATGGATTTGCAGATTTTTTCAGAAGAAAATAAAGCGAGCAGGAGGATAAAATGTGTTTGTCCGGAGGTTTCTGTCTTTAATCTTCCTTTTTTGTGTTTTCGTATTTGGCGGCTTTTTATCGTTTCCCGCGGTTTTACTACCACTGTAAGAGGTGAGGTTAGTTGTTAAGTTATCAATGAAAGCGGCGGGAATCGTATTTCTTCTATGTGGAGGCGTGCACAAGTGGTTTCAGTTGCAAAAACGTGGTGTCACAGTCACCGTCTGTCTTTCATCTGCCCTCTGTGGAAGTAATCGAAATTATTTTTTTCTTTTTGGTCTCTAGTTTTTGTTTCTACCGAGCTGGTTCCAGCGATATGGTTACATTTCAGCAGAACAGCACCAGAACGCGGGAAAAGCTGAAAAACCTAAGTGCCACCCAGGAACTTGTGTCTTTCATCTGCCGGTGATGGTGGCAGATAAAAGACCTTTTGGACAGATGAAAGACTTTTTTCAAGTTGTTAACGATTTAATTTGAATTTTCCGATGCAATTTAAAAACTTTACATTTTTCGACCTCAAAACTGTATTCAGCAACTGTAAAAATCCCCTGGTACCAAGTTTTGGCTCGAAAAACCGATAAATTGAGATTTTTTTTTTTTTTTTTCGGTAGGTAGGTGAGAAAATCTTCAAGATCCACAGGTGGAGTTGGATCTCGTAAGATACCCTGAAGGATCCGCGACTTCAAGGTTATGTGGGATTCAAACCCACTAAAAAAACACCTCCTTTTCTCCCACGTTGGATGATCAGCCTGGAACTGTTTAACACATTACTTCAGGCTGAGTCCTGAGGCACTTCATCAGTTCTGGATGGCGGGACGGACCAGGTGTTCCCTTCTCTGTCTCTCTCGTTCTAACAATGTTTTCCTTGTCAGGATACTCTCTGCGTACGCTGCCACAAGACTCCAGCTCCTCTCACCTTCCAGCATCTTGCTGACGACAGCTTCTGGTGTTGGAATTTGGGGAGTTAATCCCAGCTCTGCCAGCAGCTGGCTTCTTTCAGCCGCCCATCTGGTGCATTTGAAAAAGGTGTGAAGCGCATCATCATCTTCTCTCTTCTGGCAGTGCGGACATGTTGGGACAGTTACCTTTCCCATTTTATGTAGATAGGCATAAAACAGTCATGTCCTGTGAAGAATTGTGTGAGGAAAAAGATCAATTCTCCATGCTTCCTGTCCGTCCATTTCTGGATGTTTGGCACTAGCCGTGCGGTCCACCGTCCTCTATATTCTCTTGTCCATATCTCTTGCCAGCTTACCATCGTGCAATAAATTGAGATTACTTGGTTACTTTCGGAGGTTTCTAGGTTGCTATCACAAAAACCGTGTTCCACGTTGGTTTAACCCTTTTCTACAACTGCGTCCTGCCCTGGTTCAATTTTTGGAATAACTCCCAGTTCTCGCTCCTCATGGAGATGGGGTTCCTTTACGCGGAAACCACGCCAATAGGTTTCTTTCGATAGGTTTTTTTCTTTAATTTTTAATTAATTAATTAAGCGTCCCACTGTGTGTTCTTTCGTCGAAATTCAATCAGTATGGTGTGAGGTTAATCCCTGATTTTTGGCAGAACTTGAGTCGAACTTTAAGTTTTCTGAAATCTTGGGATACCGATTGTCCATTTCTAGGAAAATGACCCATATATCGGTAGTATCGATATCTCATTGACGATACATTTCATTCGATATGCCATCCCTAGAAACAGGGCTTCGAGAAGAGCGCAAATCAACCAGATGTTCGACCCGCAACGGTTTTTCAGTTGCGCCAACGGATGTACCATGAAGAATTTATATTCGTATTTTCTTGACACTTTGTGTAATAATTTGCAGCGTTTTTGGTGACGTACATATCAACTGCTGTGGCTCATAACCTCTTGTTTTATACTGACTTTGGTATGATTTACAGTGGAAGTCAGTATGGTGAGGTTAAATTACCTGACTCCACGAGTTGGAAGGTTTTTCCAAACGAATCAACAACTACGTTGATGGAATTCGTGATTTTGGGATAGTTTGGAAAGAGGATGCGCTCTAATTAGGTATTACACTTACCCGTAGCTCCCATCTAGATGGATATCGTATCAGATCCTACGCCAACTAATATCGGGGTCCGTTCTCAAAATTACCAGTGAGAATTCGTGCGGGTAATTTACGTTTCACACAAAACAGGAAGTGAGATAAGAACGAACTGAAGCGAATATTTTAACAAAAACAATTAAAAGCTCGTTTAGTATCACATCCAATGAATAGCAATGAATCGATCATCTAATCATTTAATCACTGTAATTAGAAGTAGGTACCTTAGTGCGTCTACGGATTTATTTGCGTCTAGCAATTTTATTCAATCAAAAATAAATATATACTAATTAAAATGCAAAAATATTGTATTGTAATGTACGGCACTTTCCTTAGTTACCAAGGAGCAATTTCGATGAAATTTGACTTTTCGGCTTCATTTGGGGTCTAGTTGAGCCGCGAATCTGTGGGTTAGTGTCAGTCACTTCTGAGGTGTGAAAATAGGGGCTGTAATTTTCAAAACTCTCTAGCACGAAAACTCTCGACATAAAGATAATTTTTCACTAATTTAAAATATAAATAATTTTTAGAATCGAATGAGACCACTCAGAGCTCTGTAGGTCAAACCGTTTGCTGCCTATGAGAACTTGGGTTGGCCGTACAATAAATCAGAAACACGAGTGTGAATCGCAAAAGACTGTTCACTAATGGAAATTGCCCTAATTTCAGCTGATCCAAAAAGATTTTTGTTAGTTTCTCTGCATAGCGTTTCGTGTTTTACTCAGTCGAAACAACTAAGAAACGAATTTCGTCTACTGCTTCTATGGGGTGAAAAAAAGGGTGAATTTTTTCACTGATTATAATAGAATCGAATGAGACCATAGGTAAAACCGTTCGCTCCAATGAGGACTTGTGAAATGGAATCAGAAACACGATTGTCTTCATCAAATTTAAGCTGATCAAATGCGATAACTGTTCGTTTCTTTGAATAGAGTTTCGAGTTGTACTCAACAACCGAGAACAAATTTGAATCGGGTTTTTTTAAAGGCGTAAGTCCTTGCAATCAAAATTGGGAAATTGAATAAAATTGTGGATTTTCAAAAGCAATTTCTACTCTGTCTGAGACCTTATTCGCATGACCTTTCAATTGCAAACGATGCGCCTAGGTTTTTTGATCAGAAAAATCAAATTACATTTTTGTGGATTTACGTACTTTTAAATAAAAGCAGATTCAATTAGTTATGAAGGCACCCACAACTCTCAGATAGCTGTTGACGTTATTGCTTGTAGATGTAGAAGGGGGTCTCAGTCGGTCGCCGTTCGTTCCTCGTTCCGGGTCAGTATTTCCCTAAATTGAGCTCAAACTTTAAAAATTCTACCTAAATTTGAAATTTTCAAGAATTTTATAAATATATTAGTGCGTGGGCCTAGGGAATTGAAAAACTGAAAGATTGCCGCTTGAATCATCAAAATCGGCGATATTGCCAGAGAAAAACGCTGCAAATTATTACACAAAGGTTTATTATTTTACTATATGTATAGATCACTCGTCTGCAAAGAACACGGCTTTGCCATTGTTACCACCAACCAATATGAAGAAAAACATCGATCGCATTTCGGTCAGCTAAGATGTGAACGGAAGATTAGGCCTCTTTTGAGATTCACACTCGTGTTTCTGATTTATCGTACGTCCAACCCTTAAGTACTCGTAGGGAGCGAATGGTTTGTCCTACAGGGCTCCGCGTGGTCTCTAAAAATTCTAAAAATTAATTGCTATCTTAAATTGAAGGAAAAACCATGCCTTTATATTGCATTTTGTTTTATTTAGGGCGGTTTCAAAATTTTAACCATTATTTTTTAACCCTTAGAAGTGACCGACATCAACCAAAAGCTTCGGGGCACAACTAGACCCCACATGGAGCCCATATACCAAATTTCATCAAAATCGGTCCATGGTAACTAAGGAAAGTGCCGCGTACAGCGAAATAAAAAGCTTTGCCCGCAGCGCTCGTGATCAGAAAAGGTTGAATGCGCCAAAATAAAGTAAAGTAAAAAATGAAGGGATTCACACTCGTGTTTCTGATTTATTGTACGGCCAACCATCAAGTCCTCATAGGCAGCGAACGGTTTGACCTACAGAGCTCTAAGTGGTCTCATTCGATTCTAAAAATTGAATTCTTATCTAAATTGAAGAGTCAGTTTGGGCCTGCAAATTGGTGAGTTGGTTTGATGGGTTGATGGTTTTTCTTTATATCGAGAGTCCTTGAGCTAGGACATTTTGAACATTTCAGGCCTTATCTTTCAACCTTCAGAAGTGACCTACATCAAGCAAAAGCTTCGGGGCACAACTAGACCCCAAATGGAGCCCTCATACCAAATGACATCAAAATCGGTCCAAGGGAGCTGAGAAACGTGCCGTGAACAGACGGATTTTTTTTCAAATTCGATTTTCGGATTTTACGTACCTTGGAACGTATACCATCAAATTTTGAGGGAAATTGAAATTTTTCTGACTTGATTCCAAAGAAGGATTATTATTAATAGGGCTGGGATCCGAGCATATTTGCATATTTTTCTCCTGGATTGTACACACTGAAAGATGCCTTTTGGTGGTATTTTCAACTCTCTGGGAACAACATAATTTAAATTTACCGAGCATATAAATGCATAAAACCACGGTTTTCGGAATAGAAGCATATAAATGCATATTCTTGTGGTTTTCGTGTTAATAGTTTGTTTTTCTTCGAATTACTCTACCGAATGCGGGCCCTCCATCCATAAAGTTCGAAAACGAGAATGTCTGGTGTGAATAACAGAACCGCATGTAGTAAACCTTTAGTGAGGTCATTCCCACACCCTAATTGACCTCTTCCGGATTGCGACTCCGAAGATACGCGAGAGAAGACCCTGACTCGTTTTCCACTGATGGAAAAATTCTTTTCTGCAAAATGTGCGAAAAAGAGGTATGTTCTTTTTGATTCTGACATTTTCACATGTACCTCTTAAATGCTTAAGGGTCAAACAGTTGAAATTTCAAGTAAGTCGTATGTGTGGCATACGGTACCTACCTACTAGGTAAGTAGAGATAAGTCTACGAATTCGGAGTGTAGACCCGGTAGATCCTCAGATTTTACATTTCCAAGGCGGAAATTGACATTTGGATTTGCTGGTTTTTTCATAGGATCATTGAAGGGGTGCTCGTATTTCTACTGCAATATTTGAAAATAATTTCATGGTCCACAATGCTTTATTTTTGTTCATCCGATGTATTTTTCTCACTTATGCGTATTTACCTAAGTATTTATTGTCAGATCAAGATTTTGAAGGGTTTTCAATTTTCCCAACACAGAGCCACAAGTGGGCACTCAGCCCTGATTTGAGAAAATCATCGACAACTGAAAATATAGACAAAATTCTTGTTGTACAAACCAATGCAGATTTACTTCATTGACTCGCATAATTTTATGATCATTTTGTAAATTAACTTTTAAACTGTATCTAATAAGAAAACTTCTCATATGAATTCTTGAAAATTTTGTGCGAATATAGCAGTGAAACACAATGTGTTTCAATAACTGCATGTCATGCAATTATTATAGAATAAAGCTCGAACATATTGGTTTTTTCGTTTCACTTTCCTTTCTATAGTTTTTAACGGTGTTTTTCGAGCATATTCTGCGTATTTAACCGCATATAATGGGTTTTTGGAACATAATATATCGAGCATTTAATGAGTTTTTCGAACATATCTATCGAGCATAAAACACATGGTTTTTGAGCATATATGGAGATTTGATCGAGCATATCGATCCCAGCCCTAATTATGAAAGATAAACTATTGTGTAATAATTTGCAGCTTTTTTTATATGCTTGGAGGTTTGGACTAACAAGGGTGAAATCTGGAGGCTCTAAGATATCCTAGTATGGAATATAAGTAAATGATGATAAGTAGAGGAAAGTAGAAATAAGTAGATGAAAGTAGATGATAAGTTGGTGAAACTGAGAAATAAATGTTTTTATTCCGATCGACGTCATGGACTTTTTTTCGGATAATCTACACCTCTTTATCAACTCGCCGCTTTTTGCTTTCCATTCCTACCTATTCTTGATTCCACATTCGATGGGTCTATCGAGCGAAGAAATTTCCTTTCCCTACAATTTATGTGTTTTTTTCTCCGGTCTATTGTCGTATTTCTAGCGATGGTTTCACATGAGCGCATCTTATCAGACAACGGAAAAAAATCTTTATGGCCTCAGTAAAAAAAAAACAAAGAGGCATGAACGACCGTTTGATCCTTTGGAGATTCCCGATCTCCGGTTCAGAATATTTATAATAATTATATTCTCTACGTGTTTTCGCGTCAGTTCTGCCGTCCATTATTCCCGCAATACAACGTCTCCATACATCTTTTTTCTATTCTTTCATTCTTATGGGTGTTTAAACCTCCTTTTCAAACATCAAATCCTATTATCCAGCTCTAACCGAAGGCGCAAACTACGAAACATATTGAAGCATCGCTAGTAAGAAATAAAGTGTTCCTCTCCAGGAAAAAGGTTGGATCATTTTAGCGAATTTTCCAGGAAAATTAAGCTGTTGGAATGAAATACAAAGTTTTAAGATGGGAAATCTGGATTAAAGTCTTCATGGAAATTCGTTTTGGAACTTTCATAACGTTTTCTGAAGTTTAAAACCCTTAACTTGGCAAGAAAATTTCAGGTCAACCAATCATTACAATAATTTTGTTTATGGATGCCTAATACGCTCAGGCCATTGCATGGAATTTGCTTTAAAAGCTACATGGCAAAGATACTGATGGACGTATTGCACGTAATCAGAACCTCCATTTAATGTCAATATTGAGACAAATTCTAGGAATTAGGCATAAGGGCTTCATTTGGGGTCTAGTTGTGCCCCGAAGCTTTTGGTTGATGTCAATTGCTTCTAAGAGGTGAGAATTAACGGTTAAAATTTTCTAGAGTGCCCTATCTCGAAAACTCTCGGAATAAAGGTAGGTATAGTTTTTCCACCAATTCAAGATAGTATTGAATTTTTAGAGACTACGCGGAGCCTTGTAGGACAAACCGTTCGCTCCCTACGAGAACTTGAGGGTTGGACTTACGATAAGTCAGAAACACGAGTGTGAATAGCAAAAGAGGCCTAAGGTAAAAGCACCAATGGTGGAATGCTTAAGGTCCTTAGCAATTCAATTGTACTCGGTTCTCGTGGTATTTTTCTAAATTTTTCAGATCAAAAACTTCTGAAGATGCCAATGGCTCCAGCAAATGCTTATTGTTTTGTACCATTAGTGGAACGCTGAAAATTGTGGGTGTTCCTAAGTTGGAATTTTTTTTGCTCCAGTCGTGGAACGATGCCAAAATTTCAACTCGTCATTAAAATTTCCCCCGTTATAAATACTTATGTAGGAACTTAATCATTTTTATTAACAATATGAATTGGGCATTAGGTAGGTAGTAGTTATAGGTATATTCAATAATAATAAATTGACCACATTTTAAAATATTCAATTCGAATAATACAATCGTATACAATAATACAATAATGACCAAACGTGTAGGATCTAGGAGGATGGTTGTTTCTTTTCAATGTGTTCCATCGAGTAGCTCCGAAAGCTCGAGTTCGGCATATTGAGATGTAACTAAATAACAATGAAAACAAAATTAAGCAAACACAAATGAATATGAAGAAAAACCAACATTTCAAAAGATGAGGAGTGAACACACGATCCTCGGTACTAATAAGTACCTACCTAAAGTAATTTTTAGCAGATCCTTTTCAGGTCCTTTGGAAGGTCTGGTAATTTTTGAAAAATCACGGATGACATGAACCGACAGCAGAAACATTTGAGAGCCAAATACTGCATTGATCCAATGGTGGAATATAGATGTTCTAGTCTTTGAATACCATAATAATATTATGGTATTGTTGATAATATCAACCCCATTCAACTATTGGCTACGGTGTAGAGACGAGATATTTGAATATTTTGGAGTCTTTTGATGAATTTACAAATAACAATTAGATACAAAAATCTTTAATCACAAAAAATAGTCGAGTTCCAATAGTGGAATGACCATTCCACCACTGGTACTCTCGACGAAAATTATGTGCCAATAGTGGAATGGTTGATACATCGAAAAAACTAATGATTGAGACGTTTAAAACTCAAGAACATGCAGAACTAACATAAATAAACAATGTTGAAACCAAATGAAACCACAAAGAAAGAACACAATCAGCAATAAACACGAATTTCGGAGGAACGTACCTTGTCAATTTCACCAAAAAATGGAGCTTCAGCTGCGACGTTCTGACTGACTGTCACTTTTCTTGTCCGGCTGTCGCTCATTCAGGCAAGAAATAATTCCTTCTTTTTTCATATGACCAGTAATAACAGTTGATCATACTGGAGGCTGAAGGAACCTCAAAATTGTCGTTAAAACCTTATTATACCCATTTCTCTGGTCAACGTTCCACCACTGGTGCTCATTCCACCATTGGTTCTTTTACCTTAATTTCCGTTCAAATTTGCGATCGATGTTTTTCTTCAAGTTGGTTGGTGGTAACAATGGCAAATCCTTGTTATTTGCAGACGGGTGATCTGTATTTAGAAAAATAATAAACCTTTGTGTAATAAATTTGCAGCGTTTTTATTCGATTTCCGGATTCTACGAACCACAACAAACCAACAAATTTTGAGAGGGGGTTAACATTTTTTTCTTGGTCGATTCCAAAGGTTCATTACTGAAAATAATAAACCAAAAACCCATAAAAACACCGTTTTTGGCATATTCTTTGAAATTAGGACCCCTTAAGATAATCTAAAATTCGTTGCTAATGACCTCATCCTTGTTTTTTCGGGAAAAACTTGAAATTTTTACGTACGGTCAAACCGTCAAACTTTACCCCAAAAAGTGAGAATCTTCAATTGTGACGTAAGCGTGGTAGAACTTAGATAAAAGTTAGCTATTGTGTTTCTCCACATCCCAGAGAATCTAAGTTCTACCACGCTTACGTCACAATTGAAGATTCTCACTTTTTGGGATAAAGTTACCCCCGTTGGGGTAAAGTTTGACGGTTTGACGGTAATAATAAATTACCTGCTCAAGTTATCTTCCGGAGTAATACACACATAGGTGATAATATTAAATATTATCACCTATGTGTTTTTCCAAAAATCATAGTACATAAATTTTATGTACTATGATTTTTGGAAAAACTTTAGGAATCGTTGTAGAATGTTCCAAACGGATTTCAATGAAAAAATTCGAATAACGTTCATGTCAAAAAATTTGAGTTCATTTCATTACCTTTTGGTTTATTATTTCTAATAATAAGCCTATGTGATCGTATCGCAAAAAATTTTTATAACCCCCCCCCCCCCCCTCAAATTTTGTCACTACGTTTCAAGGTGCGTAGAATCCAAATCTGCAATGTTCGTCCGCCGTTTGCCGTCCGGGCCATAAAAGGCCTTAGAATCGGTTTAAAAAACCCGTTCTTTCGCACATAGACTCCATTTGGGGTCTAGTTGGCCCTAACGTCGAACTATTCCGATCGCTTCATTCGTATAGAAGTTATGGGCAAATAACCGGCCAAAAAAGAGGATTTTCTTAAATATGCGTGGGGTGACATTTTCCAAATATTTTTTGACTCAGAATCGACTGGGATAGAGTTCAGATCCGCAGAAATTTAGCCCTAGCAACTAATCGCCCTACACGTATGGGCGATGAGCCAAACAACGGGTGAAAATGGTGTTTTCGAGGTTTTTCCTTACATAGACTCCATTTGGGGTCTGGTTGGTCCTAACGTCTTTCCAGCCCAATCTTCCCACACCCAAGGGTGCGATGGGTCACAAATGGATGAAAAATTGTGTTTTTGAGGTTTTGGTTGAGCAACTAAGCGCCCAACACGTATGGGTGATAAGAGCCAAACATGGGTGAAAATGGTGTTTTCGAGGTTTTTCCTTACATAGACTCCATTTGGGGTCTGGTTGGTCCTAACGTCTTTCCAGCCCAATCTTCCCACACCCAAGGGTGCGATGGGTCACAAATGGATGAAAAATTGTGTTTTTGAGGTTTTGGTTGAGCAACTAAGCGCCCTACACGCATGGGTGATAAGAGCCAAACATGGGTGAAAATGGTGTTTTCGAGGTTTTTCCTTACATAGACTCCATTTGGGGTCTGGTTGATCCCAACTTCTTTCCAGCACGATCATCCGACACCCAAGGACACCTCAAATCCGACACCTCAAATTAAAGCTGACCGAAATGCGATCGATGTTTTTCTTCATGTTGGATGGTTGGTGGCTTTGCAGACGAGTGATCTATATAGAAAAATAAAAAATAATAAACCATTGTGTAATAACTTGCAGCGTTTTTTTCTTGAAAATTCTCTAACAATGCTTCCGGTACCGTAGTAGATTCGGAAGCAATAAACCTTTGTGTAATAATTAGCATTGCAATACTTTCCTTTGGACATTATAGATGGGATGTGGAAAGTAAAAAATTTTCTGTGTTTCGGCGACCACCTTATTGAGTGACCTTTCGAATTATCAAGATTCTCTTTTTTTTTGTTTTTTGGGCGGTGGGGGGGGGGGGGGGTGTGACATTTTGCGGCGCTGGACGGGCCGATGCACCAGACGTGGGAGTGCGTCAACGTGCGTCTGTGAGCGTGCGACTGAGCTGGCAACGCTGGAGTGGAGGGAGGCGGAGGTGGAGGAACCTCTTGGGACCTCACGGGAACCCGAACCGCCGGGCCAATTATCTTCAACGTTTAACATCGCATCCTCTTCGGACGTGGGACTTCCAAAGCGTAGGAGTCCGTCCTGGCCGAGCGCAGGAAACCGGAATGGCATATTGGAACTCCGGACAGGTCCTGACAAAATGGTTCCTGTAGTTCGAATTTGCAACTCGTTTCGATGACAACGGAATGAAGCTATTTATGACGAAAACTGGCTTGAACAAACTGGCTCGACAACCAGCACAAAGGCGCCATGTCCAAAAACGAAGTTTCCAGAAAAACGCAAAAGAATTTTTCACCAGTGCACAATTCCTAAAATAATGGCTTATTACACTTATTACCCTATGAGAAGTAATCAATTTTGAGTCTCTAACATCAATACCTTAACACTTATAGCGCCAGCCCCGTTTTGAGTGAGTCTGTTTTTGGGTGGCCAGCTCAATTGTTTTATTTCTCCATAAAGTTCAAGTGCTCACTGATGGTCTAGAACAAGTTTTAGCTCAGGTGAAGAACAAATTATGCCAAAATGGCGGATGTATCAAATTTATACACGTGGCCTCACGGCGTGACTTTGCGACAAACAACAAAATTTATGAAAATTATCATGAAATTAGTATAAATGTAGGTACTCCCGATACTCCCCGCGTCGCTATCATTTCCTTCGAGAATAGCTCTCAACTGCTCATCACTAAATACTTTCCTATCAGACATTATTATCAAGGCACGCAATATGAGCACTGACCGACCGAATCTTCGAATAATAAAATAAAAACCTTTTTAACAAAAAAATGGACCGACCTCAAAAATGGTGTCCGTGAACACCAAAAAGGAAAAAATAATAAACTTAGCGAAAACACACTGATGTATTAGGTTGTTGGATATAAATATCTTGTCAACAGATGGTATGTTGGAATACCAAATATTATTTGTAATGAGATTCACACTCATTGTCACACTCATATCCTCCATCATACGATAGCAGTGACGTACTACCCAATAGTTTTGGAACACTTATCTCTACTCGTATTCATGTTTTGTAATACTCACCAGATCATGTGAGTATTACTTAATAACCACAGTGTATCCAGATAGGTAGGTAGGTACGCATAGAAGTCGCCGCCGTGCCCACCTGTAGACACAAACTAATCACCTTCCTTACTCGATGATCTGGTTAGCATTACAAGAGTAAGTACCTACCATTGAGTTACAATGTGCTCCCCAAACTATCAGGTACCTAGTACGTCTCTGCTGCCATATGAGTATGATAGTAAGTGTGAACCTCCCTAGGAATGGTTGTGACGAGTAATTTGAGACTCTATTATTACATGAGACTGTTTATTTTATTGGTGGATATATTATATTGTAGCAACATACCTTCGGAATCGTTGTTACCTAATTAACGTTCAAAACCGTCCACAATTTTAGACAAAAAGATATATACGTTCATACTCGGTGTGGAAGCATGTGTGTGGTATGGGAGGTATGTACCTATATTTCCGAAAACGAATAAAATGTTGGTAAGTAGAACATCTAGGAGACGTTTGTGTCTACAGGTGGGCACGGCGGCGACTTCAATGCGTACCTACCTACCTATCTGGATACACTGTGGTTATTAAGTAATACTCACATGATCTGGTGAGTATTACAAAACATGAATACGAGTAGAGATAAGTGTTCCAAAACTATTGGGTAGTACGTCACTGCTATCGTATGATGGAGGATATGAGTGTGACAATGAGTGTGAATCTCATTACAAATAATATTTGGTATTCCAACATACCATCTGTTGACAAGATATTTATATCCAACAACCTAATACATCAGTGTGTTTTCGCTAAGTTTATTATTTTTTCCTTTTTGGTGTTCACGGACACCATTTTTGAGGTCGGTCCATTTTTTTGTTAAAAAGGTTTTTATTTTATTATTTTTCCATTTTATATTATTTTTTATTTTTCACTTTTTAGTGGTCCTCAATTTGAATCAGAAATTAATTTACCCGCAGTTTTTCGATCAGTTTTCGCAATGTAGATCTACTTCAATACTGTGCATCATTTCAGTAAGGTGAACTAGAAGCCATAGGGTGGACGACATTTTGTAATCCGGATCAATTTCCATACGTGTAGATGAGTTTCCGTTTATGGATCAGTTTCAGGAGGTATTGGGGTCACTTTCCTTCTTAGCCATCTACTCTCATATCCCTTAACTGTTCGACTTCCCTCATATATCGTAGGTACTTGGTAGTTCTGACAACACAATTCAACAACTCAACCATGACATGATTGACGAGGGAGCTAAGTGCTACATCCACTTGATATAAAACCCTTTATCACCTAACTGCACTATATACCTCATATTTGGTACGGCACTATTCAGTTCTGACGATCTCCTATACCATTACCTACCCTACAATTTATGAATGACGAAGAAGCGATGTGCTACACCCACTTGGTAGAATACCCTCTCATCACCTAACTGTACTATATACCTCATATTTGGTACAGCACAATGTACTTCTGAAGATCTCCTATACCATTACCTACCCAACTATAGTATGGATGATGAGGAAGCTATGTGCTACCCCCACTTGGTAGAATACCCTCTCATCACCGAGTTCTACTATATACCTCATATTTGGTACGGCACTATGCAGTTATGACAATCTCCTATACTATTGCCTACCCAACTATATTATGGATGACGAGGAAGCTATGTGCTACACCCAAATGGTAGAATACCCTATCATCACCTAACTGTACTATATACCTCATATTTGGTACAGCACAATGTACTTCTGAAGATCTCCTATACCATTACCTACCCAAATATATTATGGATGACGAGGAACCTATGTGCTACACCCACTTGGTAGAATACCCTCTCATCACCGAGTTGTACTATATACCTCATATTTGGAATGGCACTACGCAGTTATGGCAATCTCCTATACTATTGCCTACCCAACTGTATTATGGATGACGAGGAAGCTATGTGCTGCACCCACTTGGTAGAATACCCTCTCATCACCTAACTGTACTATATAACTCATATTTGGTACAGCACAATGTACTTCTGAAGATCTCCTATACCATTACCTACCCAACTATATTATGGATGACGAGGAAGCTATGTGCTACACCCACTTGGTAGAATACCCTCTCATCACCGAGTTGTACTATATACCTCATATTTGGAATGGCACTACGCAGTTATGGCAGTCTCCTATACTATTGCCTACCCAACTGTATTATTGATGACGAGGAAGCTATGTGCTACACCCACTTGGTAGAATACCCTCTCATCACCAAGTTGTACTATATACCTCATATTTGGTACAGCACAATGTACTTCTGAAGATCTCCTATACCATAACCTACCCAACTATATTATGGATGACGAGGAAGCTATGTGCTACACCCACTTGGTAGAATACCCTCTTAATACCTAACTGTACTATACACCTCATATTTGGTATGACACTATGCAATTATGGCAATCTCCTATACTATTGCCTACCCAACTATATCATGGATGACGAGGAAGCTATGCGCTACACCCACTTGGTAGAATACCCTCTCATCACCTAACTGTTCTATTTTATTTCTGTTATTTGGTACGGCACTATGCAGTTCTGACGATCTCCTATACCATTACCTACCCAACTATATTATGGATGACGAGGAAGCTATGTGCTACACCCACTTGGTAGAATACCCTCTTAATACCTAACTGTACTATACACCTCATATTTGGTATGACACTATGCAATTATGGCAATCTCCTATACTATTGCCTACCCAACTATATCATGGATGAGGAGGAAGCTATGTGCTACACCCACTTGGTAGAATACCCTCTCATCACCTAACTGTACTATTTCATTTCTAATATTTGGTACAGCACTATGCAGTTCTGACGATATCCTATACCATTACCTACCCAACTATATTATGGATGAGGAGGAAGCTATGTGCTACACCCACTTGGTAGAATACCCTCTCATCACCTAACTGTACAATTATATCCCTAATATTTGGTACGGCACTATGCAGATCTGACGATCCCCTACACTGTTACCTACCCAATCGTGTTATTTGTGTTGAGAGAGCTATGTGCTACACCCACATGGTAGAATACCTAACTAACAGTACTATGATTATCCTTCATATTTGGTAGGAAAACTCACATACTCGAGCATTGATAAACACGTTTGATATGGCTCATGCAGGTTCTGAGCGAATAACCCAGTATAATTTCCCCCTTTCTCATCACCGCAGCACCTTTTAGTTATCGGAACCCCCCTCATATAGTATATCATTTTAAAGCTTACAATCAGACCTTTAATTTGACTATACACAAATGGTCCTCCATCGACTCAGTCGGAAGTCACAGGGCAAGAAGAGTGAATGCGGACCGATATTCCCGAAAACGGGACCCACGTTTTTCAACTTCATTCACAAATTTTCGATACTTCTAACAAAGCAAAATGAAATCTGTTTGAAACGGGACCACCACGGATACTGGTAGAACAAATTTCAAAAAGAACCAGACAGATTGGTACCAGAATAAAGAAATGCAAGCGACTCGGACATACAAAAAAAAAAAAAAAAAAAAAAAAAAAAAAAAAAAAAAAAAAAAAAAAAAAAAAAAAAAAAAAAAAAAAAAAAAAAAAAAAAAAAAAATCGTCGTCCCACGACAACCCGAATTGAGTACCTCCTCTTTCGCGCGCCTTCGGCGCGTTGAAGTCGGTCAAAAAGAAGACAGAAAACGAGTGAAACCGCACTTCTCCAGGTGGAGTCGAACATGGATGATGACAACAGGTGTGAGCAACTGTGAAACCCGCTTCTTCTTCTTCACCCTTGATATTTTTCGCGCGCCAACTACAGCATGTCACAGAATAGGGCCAGACAAGGTCATTCTACCATCCAAAGTAAGGTAAACCATGCATCAGGGTGATACAAACACGTTCAATGCGATTTCTGAGTGTTGTATCATTCTGATACACATAGCCTCCCACTGTAAATCGAATTTGTATCAAATAAGTATATACTTGTGACCTCCCAGTGTAGATCGAATTTGTATCAGGTTGATACATATGGCGCTGTACGTGTTAAACGTGTCAATCTTGTCTGTAATCATTTTACCTCACAAATCTATCAATTTACGAAGCTGGCATTTTACTGGGAGCCTCTCTGGGACTGCTAAGTAGGCGCAAATGACTGGTTGAGCTTCTTCCTGATCAGCCGAGTCAGTCCTGTGTGGAAGATCTGGCATAAGCATTAAAGGCCCTTCGGCCACCCTCGTTAAGACTCTCGGGACGAATGCCACAATATTTCAGGCAGAGGTCCATGCAATTCAATTGTGTGCTGAAGAAATGATGAATAAGCATCTCAACAGAGGCGAAGCATACAGTTAGTCAGACAGTCAGGTTGCCTTGAAGGCCATTGGTTCATACTCCATTAGTTCGAAGCTGGTCTGGGAATGGCTGAATACCCTCAAAACTGTGGCTTGCAACAATCGGGTCACTCTTCTCTGGATTCCCGGACATTACGGTAACGAAATTGCTGATTGTCTTATCAAAAAAGGACCATAGGCCATGCAAATAGGGCCAGAACCGATCCTGGAAAGCTTACAGTGGTTAACAACTGGGAAAGAAATGGCCGAGTAAGATACCTGCAGAACCTCCCAGGTCTGAGACAGGCAAAACTATTGGTGACGTTCTCAAATAAAAGGGCTGACGAACTGACTTACCCTAAAACGAACATCAGAATACTCGTGGGTCTGTTAACATTTCACTGCCCACTTCGATATCACCTAAAGAAGATAGGCAAAATAACAATGGACATCGGCGGCTTCTGCGATATGGAAGCATCCTGGAAGCCCCTGTGGAGCATCGACAACCGTCTGTATGAAAACGGAGTTTTCAGGAAAACGCAAAAGAAGTTTTCACCAGTGCACAAATAATAATAACTTATTACACTAAACTCTTTACTCAATTTCTTCAAGAACTTTTCAAGCTATAATCGTCAAGGAGGTCAATAATAGTTTGGTTGAATGAGTTTTTTTTAATTAAAAATATATTGTTAAGTAATTAATGCATATCATGGGACGTACCGTTGGATAAGCATTTGGTCAATTTAAACCTGTTGGTAAGCGATAAACTAGTGCCCCCCCCCCTTCAACCCTTATCCACCATAACACGGGAGCCTCGAATTTGAAGAGCATTTTAAAATCTATGATCTACGATACCCATTATGCGAATTCGTTTTCAACCTCCCCCCCCCCCCCACGACAATGGTGCCAGTCTGGCACCAAAGCGGTTATACGTCGTAACGTTGAAATTTCATCTGTTTAGGTAGTACCTAATAGTTCACATCCATATTCAAGGTGAATCAAACAAAAACCCACGAAATAAGTGGCTTTTGGTGTCCTGCCACCACTATTAGTTCCATGGTGGCACAGGGAATAATTCTTCAGGTAACAGTGAAAATAGTAATTGTTGGGGCAAAGGGGTGACAGGTGAAATTAGCCGACCAAATTTTGCACACCAGAATTGTATTAAAAAGAAGATTATCGGAGCTCACACTGACTGGTGGTTATATTATAAAATAAAGAAAAACCTATAGGAAGCTTCCGTATACCTAATAAGTATTCAAAATACATAGAATAACTAAATCACTCGTATATATTCCAAATTAAATGCTGCGATGAGGGGATCCGCGACGTCCGGAATTCCGCGATTCAGATAGTTCGCCTGAATATTTTGAAGGTTTGCTTGGCGCTGCCGAAGACTCCGGGACAATCTCCTTGTGTCCAGAACTTGAAGGAGTTGAAGTAACCTCCAGATGATGAATAGTCGCCTTCTTGTAGTTTTTCCGTCTTCGGGATGTTTCGAAGTATATTGGATGCTGAGACCAGGAAACTACGTTGATTTTGACTCAGGATACTGCGACCTGCAGTCAAATTATTGAATTCAAAACTTGGAAAAGGCTAGAGAGGTTGTTGTAGTGGCGAGCGCACACGATGGTAATGGCGTCGGAAGTCGACGACGATGCGGCGGTGACGTCAAGGGGAAAGAAAATTAAAGTAGTCCCTTAATTTTGGAACTAATATTCACTCACTTCACTACAAATTACTTCAAATTAGGTTGAAAAATAATAAAAAATACAATAAGATCCTATTTACGTTAAAATAAATTTAATTACGATCCAAATCGATAATGAGGAATTTCACCATGTCGGAATTTCCTATTTTTGACCCCAAAATCGGATTCAGCACCTCGAAAAACCTCCTAAGGCAAACTTTCAGCCCGAACTTCCTAATTTACGAATAAACAAAACAGTGTAGAAAATATGAATGTCTAAAAAAACCAGGAAAATGACGTCATCCTGGAATAGTTCATTTATGGCCGCTTGAAGCGCTGAGATCGAGAAATCTATAGTCCCCAGATGCAAAATTTCACGAAACAGTACAGTTCGAAATCGAAAAACTGAAGAAAAAAATAGAAAATGCAAGATGGAGAAAATTAGGTTTCCCCTGTTTTTGTTTGATAACTTTTCTCTTAGAAAACACGATTTCGTCGTCCCAATGGGCAACACTGGGAGGAGACGGCGATCCAAACAGAACAATCAGCGAGCGTTCCCGCTTCACGTCCGTTTTCCCGGTTAGTTTTGAAATCAAAAATTTTGATTGTCTCCCAAAAATAACAGGAGACTTATTTTCCGAAATCAGCCCGATTTTCATCTATCCCACACCATTAACTATTCAGGAAAAATGCAAACAGAATTCGGTGAAATTCCTCATTTTCTTCAAACATTATTGTAGCTGCATGAACAGTAATATAAGGTCAAAATAAAGTGTACGTATGAGTGAGTTGCCTATGTTTTTTCCTTCTTCCCGTACTTTCTATATTTTTGTTGAGTCGGTGATGTAATTGCGCCTTGAAAAATGGAGGCCAAAAGCTAGTTTTTACAGCATACATTAAATTTTCAAGGGCATATCTATGGGTTTTTCGTGCATCTTTACGGGCATATCGTGGTAGTTTTCAGGGAATATTCGGGGATTTTATAGAGCATATAAATCCGAGCCCTAGTCATCAGAGATCATATCCATGGCAACTCTATCATCAACTCCCCTCCTCTGAACGCGAAACTGGCAGTACAAATTAATTTTGAAATCGTTCATTACTTTCCACTAAGGTAAAGAGGAAAGGCACAAAGGTCTTGCCAACAGGACACAGTGATCAAGAGTGGGCCCTTGTACGTAGTTCATGTATCGTGACTAAAAATTAAAAAAAAACTATTCAGCTCATACATTCATTCATATCACCACAATTCTATCTTGTCGCGGGTTTTATGACCCACCAAGCTCGTTTGTATTGCAATTTAATTTCTCCTTTCAGACACTTGGGAACTTGCCAAAGAAACCCGTCGGATTTCTGGGCCCGTCAGTGTGACAAAAGCTCTGCATAGGACCCCTTCCACCCAAATGACAAAACCTCCATCTAACGGGGCTTCGTCGTGTCCAAATCTGATTAGCATTCAGAGCTGCTTCGAACTCAAGCTTTTGCATTCCGCCCTGAAGAGACGGACATTAAAAACCGCGCCGTTGAGTCCATCCATTTCTCAGTTTCCAGAGACGAAAGTCTCGTCTGCCCAATTTGCATCGAGAAAAGGAAAATCCTGACACGGAGACGTCCGTGACATTGCGGATGTGAGCGGACTTGTAATCATGTTAACCGTCCAGAACCCATTTCTTCAGGACGTAAGTACTCTTACTAGTTTCAATATGCCACCAATGATCTTCGTCCTGTCACCAACCCTACCTTGACGGACTCGTACGTTTCGGTATTTTGCTCGTTCATCTAAAAGGAACCATATCACCAGGATGGAGTCCAATATACAGGGGTGACCGGAAAACTTAGGAGACGATTCTACAACTAATTTAACCCATTTCCGGCCACTGATGCATATTTGCATCGTCATAATAACGATTTTTTTGAATATTGAAATTTTTTTTTAAATCATTCGTTTATTTTGCAGCATACTACAAACACATTTATATGAATGCTACTCCCCCACGTGAGGAAAATCTCGTGCTTGGGGGAGGAGTTGAACAAAATTACATCATTATGGAATATACTTAAATACAGATAAATAGTGCAGAAAACAAGTTGAAAATACATGAAAATAGCTCAGAAAATGTAAGTTATAAGGAATTTTTTATCGCTAGCTTGAATTCGTGTAGGGGGGTCGCTTCTCTCACCTGGGAGGGAAGCTCATTGAAGAGCTTTGCACCTCTATAGGAGCACGCCAGTTGACCCGCTGTGGTGGAACGAAAAGGAAGCTTCATGCTTCCGTAGTTACGGGTGTTTAGGTTTGAAAATTCGTACATGCCCGCTTTAATGTTCTTATATGTAACAATTAGAGATAGTTTTTTACATGTCGAATCAAAATTTTGGACTTTGAATTCCCGAAACACCTCAGCAGATGGGAAGCGTCTGTGCTTTTTAAGAAGGATCTTAATCAAGCTTTTTTGAGCAATAATAAGAGGTTGTAGAGTAGTCGTGCTTGCACCCCCCCAAACGGCCACACCGTAGGACAGTGCCGAGTGGACTAAGGCATAATAAAATTTTCTTAAATTCTCAAGAGTTAAGAACCCACGAACTACAAAAGAGATTCCTGTCATTCTTCGTAGGCGACAACATAAAGTTGAGGTATGATACTTCCAATTCAGGCATTGGTCCACCACTATTCCCAAGTACTTGACTGTACCAACTTGCTCAATTACATGACAGGAACAAGAAACGCCTGCACATTCCTCTCTTTGGTGACATTTCAAAAACCCTAACGCAGTGACACCCGCCGAACGAAGAGAGAAACAGACAAACTTTGTCTTCGAAACGTTCAACTTGAAGCTATTCTTATTCAACCATTGAACGACCGTTTTCAAAGAATTTTCAGCCTTAAATACCACCTCCTCCCAAGTTTCTCCCCGGAACAGCATGGCAGTATCGTCTGCAAAGCACACAATTTTTCCAGCAATATCTAGAGCAAGAAGGGAATTTATGTATGCGAGAAATAGCGAGGGCCCCAAGACAGTTCCCTGAGGAACACCGTATGAGAACGAGCAAGAGTCACTGAAACCTCCGGATATCTCAACTACTTGCGTCCTACTTGCCAAATAAATTCCAATCCATTGTACGAACAATGGTGCAATAGTACTTTCTCTAAAGACATTTATCAGACAATAGTGGAAGAATTTTATTAATTATTTAAGAATTAAATAATTAATTATCAAGAATTTATCTTCGTGGAAGAATTTTTTCTCGTTCATGCAGTTCCTAAACTGTTCAAAAAAAATTTCTTTGACATTCGGGACCTCAATAAGATTTGGGGATTTTTTTTGGCCGAAAGCGTGATTATGGTGGTTAAAATTCGATCCTGGGCGAGTGAGCGTTCTGGGCCATAAGTCGAAAAAGATTCCGGTCCAGAAATAGATTTTTACATTTTACCTAGATTTTTTTTTCAGATTTTCAACAATGAAATGGATAAATCATATCGATTTGGAAAACTGAGACCTCTCAAATCCTATAAAATGTTGAATTCATAAAATGTGAAGCATTTTTGCTCTCGATTGGGAAGGAAATTATGCCTTATTTCGGCCGTCATTCTGTAAAATAGTTCATTCTCCTCCTCCCATTACTCTGTTATTTCTACCCTCGGCTTGAAAAGGGTTAAGGCTGTGGTGGATGGCCACTTAGCGTGTATCTCAAAACATAGATGGCGTTGGTGGCGGGGTCAAAAGTTTTAAATGTTTTCCTCCGAAAGTTTTGAACTTTTTTTCAATCGGAAAACACGAATGTGGTCAGAATTTATAGATGATTGTAGCTCTAATTGTAGTTTTGGGTAATCCACTTCAATTTTGATAAAATTTTTATCTCTTCATTATTAAGTGTTATGTGGTCCAGCCCATAATTCTATATCGTTAAGTACCATGAGCATTCAAACCATCCCCAATAAAATCAAACTATTATTGACGATGGCTGACAAAATGTAAAATTATCAAGTATGAAAATGTCTCTCAGCAATTTTGTTTTAACCCCTTGTTTTTCCGAAAATTTTAATTGCAAACTTTTCACATTTCGACTTTACACATAACACTAAAATTACCATAACTACTTTGAGTTAGCGTACAAATGAAAAAACGTCTGCCAAGTGGGCGAGGCACATAGCTTCCTCGTATTCATAAACCGATTGTATACATGATCCGATGTATAATAGTTAATCTGAAAACATCAATCTCTAAGTACCTTCCACTACCCTCATAGGGGACCATCTACACGTCAATCTGGACAATCCTGGGAAATTTCGTCGAAATCGATGGAAAATGTAGAAGTTATGGCTGTTACAAGGAATTGACGTTTGCGCATACGCAGAAACTACTATCAGTCTGGGGACAATGATTTTCATAGGGGACCATCTACACGC